>JAWQUT010000038.1:1602495-1633483 GCA_033807755.1 Ellobium chinense | reverse complement strand
CTAGTCCCATGTAATCCCCGTGCCAGCGCACAGAGGTAACTGCGTAGAAACGTATTTACTCGCTATGCTCTCTCGTGCACATCTTCCATCCATTCCTCCCCCCCTTACCCCACCCCCCGGGGAGGGGGGGCAATCTCTCCAACCATCTTAGTTATGCCACATGGCCAAATAAATCATTTCCACCCATAATGCAGGCACGTACGAGATTCCCCTTCTCTCATCTCCTTATCCTTCCCATCCCTCCACCCCACCCCCAACCTCTTCACAACATCTTATAAATTCAAAGCAACCAAGACCCCTTGCACTTTATAGGAAGTATTCCATCCTCTTCCGAGCCCTCTATCCAAGAGACACATCATGAATTCTAGAAATTAAACCTAATCAACAGGTGCGATCTCAGACATTAGTATGTTTATCACTGTGCTATAATAATGAAATAAATAGGTACGGTAGACTATAGATCTTTTGCTAAACAAAGTTTTGAGTTACTGACTGAGTGTACGTGAGGGAAGGTAGATCTAGCTGCGCACCGCATGTAGAAATATTCGGAACATAACTAAGAAAAGATCTAAGACATTCTTAGTGGAGCAGAGTGACCGAATGTTTACAGCGTTGGACTCGAGATAAAAAAAAAAATGTGGATTTGATTCCCGACCACGGTCATATTGTAAGTACCTGGGGAAAACATTTCATTCACATTTCCTCAGTCTTGAAACTGGGTTCTTGACTGTAGATAGTGAAAGATATTACCATAATGCTATTGATCAACGCCAGTAAATGGCAGCTACAGTTGCATGCTCCCTAGAATTGAAAAAGTCCCAGAGTAATCAGGCCTGCTGGGGGTAATAATAGTGTTTAGTCACATAAGAGGGCATTAGCCTGGATACAACAATTATAACCCGCTTATTGGTCTGTCTAAGGCCACAACTGTAACCCACGACTTGACTCACATCATATTACATTCCTATTTTAAATTGCAGATTGCAAAACAGGATACTTAACAGCAAACCTTTGACATGGCAACTTTTGGAGTGTAGGCTAGGCTGATACATCGTGTGCTGTATTTCCAAGTGAAGGGCTTTTGTAATAGAACGCCTGGTAAAAAGGGTTGGGCATATTCGAATCATACCCATTTCGAATCCGGATTTGAATTCAGAGCTAAGATGCGATGGAATCGAATACGGATTCGAATTGTAGGGAAGGGCGATGTAGCTCTTAGAATGACAGGAAAATCACCACTAGATTGTCCATTTTAATTGTTGTATCTCCATTTCAAATAAAGCTAAAGTTACACCAGTACACTTGGACAGCAACCCAAATCTTTATATGACATAGAGATTTCTTGTAAACCGAACCGTTGGTTGTTTTTTTTTTTGTGTGCTTTTATTTCCTGTGAACAGAAAGATTTGAATTCAGAAAAAATTAAGGATTCGAATTCGAATTCGATACCGGGATAGGATGATTCAATGGATCCGAATCCGGATTCGACCCTCGCCCATCATTACTGCTGGTAGAGCGTGTGAGTATAATGCGCCGCACAATGAGAGTTTTGTGGTCAAAACCGCTTTAGATGGAGATTACGACCCCTAGTGTTCTTGAGACGATATTCCAGCACGGATAACACTTTTTATTATTAGATCTATTTAGGCCTATATACATTGGAACTTCGATATTAAGTTCGCATGTAATAAATATATCTCATTATTAAGAACGAAATTCACGAGCATGGAGGCATTGTTATTCTATAATTTCATTCTTCAGGTGGGTTTCCGTATTAAAAACACCTCAGTAATAAGATAATATATACTTTTTTAATGCATCAAGGGCATACGTACTGTTGAGATAAAAGAATTTCACTGTTCGTTTTAACAGGCGAAAGTTGCGATTTCCCAATGCTGGTGCAATAATTTATAGCGAAATTATTAGCCAGCCTAAAAACTGTCGCTTGTAAAAATCATGGTCTGAAAATACGTGCCACTCGCATTGTAATTTTTGTTATTATTTTTGTTGTTTCGTATTCCTGGTCTAGTATGTTTGTGTTTGTGTAGAATTGTATGTGTTTGTGAGTGAGTACGCACCTAACCTAGACATGTATTATTACCTGTATAGGTGAAGTGTCCTTGTACCTTGCTAAGCCATATTTCTTGTAAAAGACCAACAAAGATATTCTATTCTATTCTATTCTATTCTATTCTGTTCTATTCTATTCTATTCTATTCTATTGCTAAGCCTTGCGCCCCTATAAGTTATGTTTGCCCACTTTTTCATGACATATCTATAGGATAATGTTAGCTCATTATGTTATATATGATACCTAACCCCTGTGATGCTACAGTAAAACCATTTCTCACCTTCACTTCACAACGCTGGACGTTACGGTAGTATAAATTTTAATTCGCATGCCAGTGCTGACCTTGTGACGTGCGATCGAATTTTGCAGCCTGGTTGTAGAAGATCGGCCGGCGGAAGACATGTGTAACGGTCATTTTCCGTAACAGTGGACACGCAGCCAGCTTCTTGAGTTGTTGCAAACACTGAATACTTTATAGGGTCGATAAGTACCTAGCACTAAATTCCCGTAGATATAGCTGTGGTAGACTACTTGTTTGACATTGTTAGAAAGGGTCGTTTACAACCTATTCATAGGCCTACGCGTCTTCCGATCAAAACATTTCATAAATGATGTAGACTATAATATGAGGTATTTTCAGTTATGCCACGTGATCTAGGGATTGCTAGGATATTTTGATAAATGACGAGCAATCATGCATGAGCAGAGCATGTACACAAACCAACGTGATGGAGCTGAAAAAACCTAATTAATGACACGCTGAAACCCCCATAATTTCTCTGGTTTTACTGCTTCAATTTATATTGAGAGTAACGTTCTCTGACCTGCCAATCGATTCTCCTCCACTTTTTTTTCTGCCTTAAATTACAGTTGATGTACAAGTTTACTAACGCTACACCATAGGCTTTTTTTCCTCTCAGCCAATATTTGTCAACAACATCCACGCTAGAAAACAGCGTTCAAAACGAGTCGTGTTCTCAACAAATTTTTCCAGTCGCTCACACTTCGATCACTTCACGTGTAAGCTGTGACTCACCATCACACGAGCACTGTCTGTAACACACTGTCTGTAACACACTGTATGTAACACACTGTATGTAACACACTGTATGTAACACACTGTATGTAACACACTGTATATAACACACTGTGTTCATCTATTGAAAGGAAATTTAATGACTTTCTAGGTGTACAGAACTTCACAACAATGCTTTAGTTTCATTAAGCGAAATTAAGAAGAATTGATGAAGCAATATCAATAAAATAGGTCTCTGTGAGATTTTGTCGAAGCCATTAGACAGCAAAATCGCGAAAATCTGATTTCGCAATTTTCTTGTGCTCTCTACAGCGAAAACATATATATCTGGAAAGAGGAGAACATGAGTACTGGACGAAAAGGCAATCAATCTATTCAAATGTGAGGGTGAGTATAATACCACGATGGCGTGCATCAGCTGGGCAGGCTAATGTAGTCGATCGATCTTTTTCTAATTGCCATGAGATGCGTTCGACACCATCGAATGTGACTTAAATGATCTCACTCGTATTATATGGTAGGGAAAAAGTGGCTGGAGCATGCTATCTCTCTCTCTCTCCATACCTAGCTTACCTACCTACCTACCGACCTACCTACCTATCTACCTACCTGCCCTTCCACCTACTCACCTTCCTGCCTGCCTGCCTACTTACCTACCTATTTACCTACCTACCTCCTACCCAGCATCCTAACTACCTAGTTACCTAACTACCTATATGCTTACTTACCTAGCTACCTACTTATCTACCTAGTAACCTAACTACCTACCTACCTATCTACTTATCTCCTCCTACATGATAAACTGATAGAAACAAGGGGATTTTAGATCAGTTTGCCCTACACATGCACATGTACAACTCTTCGGCGGCTACCTTTGGAACTGACATGGAAGATTGCACGCCAAAATGCAAAATGGCGCAAAGCGATCCACATCGATAAACGCTGCATAGACCTCATTCTGGTTGAAGCACTACGATATAAGACTATAAACAGAACAGGCTGACATGCCAGTGATCAAAAGAACCATAATTTTGTTGCCACACCTAGAGATTTTCCCCTGCAACAGGTGAAAATGGCTTGTCGTAGGCTACATGAAAAACCAACCTGCAAGACCGTGTAAACTGTACGGGCAAGAAGGAGGATATGCCTTTTCTCTATTCTCCTGCAAGAGTTTTGGTTAACAGGATTAGCTTTTAACCAATTTTGTGTTGATAGTTTAATTTCTCTTATTAATTACTGCTCACATTAGCTAGATTCCAGCACAATTTGAGCCACATTAGTAGCTGGGTTGCCAGTTTGGCGAATGCGGTATCCTATTATGAGAAGTTTGGTTGTTTTGAACAGTGTTTGGTGACAATTTATTGCACTTGTTACTCTATGAAATTTTAATTTGGATTTGGCGATTTTTNGGTGGAAGGAGGGGGGAGGAGGTGGGGCATGTTTTGGTCCCCGGTTTGACATCTCACCTTTGGTATAGATGATTTATCCTGAAAGACAAGAAATTATCTCCTAAGTTTAGAAACAAATTTGTGAAGATTAAAAGGACGGCTAGTGATACACTTTGCGCGTAGGAGAATGTAGGAGGGAAAAATTCACCTTCGCTCTAGGGTGACAGAAAAGGAAAGTGAGCGGACACAAACAAATACTGACACAGGGTAGGATGAAGGGAAAATGCTCGAGAACAAAGGGAGAAAAATGGAAGTGATGCTGTGGAAATGGTAGGCCTACGTCTATATCATCTACCCACCGCTTCGCCGTCAGTTAGGAATCAGGTCGATGTCTAAACACAGCCACGTTGCTACAAAATGTAGCAGCATTGCTGTAGGGTAAATCACTCCAAAGCAAGGTTGGGCAAGTTCATCTAAAAAAGTCAGTTCAGATAGGTTCAGTTCTCTAAGCGAAAAAAAAAGCCCTTTGATCGTTTAGCTCCGTTCAGTGAAAATTAAGCAGTCTTCAGATCAGACCAGTTCCCCTTAGTTTTAGAAACTGGCATTCTGTTCTGGTTAACTGAACTGGTAGAAAATAGAAGTTCATACCGAGCACCCACAATTGCTGCAGTTCAGATCCAATTCAGTTCGTCCAAACAGCTGTTAAGCTCAGATCAAGTCCACGTGAACTGAACTTAAAGTCACGAACTACTTTTATATGATCTCAGTTCTGCCTAAGCCTGGTCCAGAATGGCAACACTGTGTAGAAACATAACACAGTGTTCCAGCCAGGCGCCTTGCTGGGCGAAATTCTAGAACAAACCATCCTGCAATCCAGTATTCACCTGACATTCTCCACGTAACTGTCATGTCTATCTAATTCTTACCTTAGTTCTTCGTGGATACTCTACATATGCCTCCCATTGAGAGTGACAACGTTCCTTAATGACAGCGGTTCTCACAACCTCAAACTGGGTTGGGTTTTTATAGATCTTCTTTCACGTCATTTTGAGAATGAATTGACGTCATTTTGAGTATGAAGGGGCCATCCCTTGGACAGCGGACTCCGCTCATTGGCTGTATCGCCCATATCAAGCTGAGAATGACATCAATTCATACTCGGAGAAGGAAACAAAAAAGCACCCCAGTAGGGCAGCGTTGCCAGACTTTTTTTCAAGTTAGAGCCAAATTGCATACGAAAACTCGCCAAAAATAGAGCCACACCCTGTCCAGACAAAAATTAGGATTTAACAAAAGACAGCAATTTTACTACTAACTGTGTATGTACAGGATATACGTGTGTATTATAATTATCATAAACCTTTTAACATACATTAGAACTACAACAAAATTTATGTTAAATGCAAACAGAGACCGTTCTTTGATTTGTGTCTATCGGGCAATTATAGCAAAAGCCTGCTCACTTAAATTGCCAGTTTGAGAGAAGTATAAGTACCTTTGTATAGAAAGCTAATCATTTTCAGTCTAGAGTCCATAGGCGATAAAGAGGAACCAAAGAACCAGTGAGTTATTTGGGAGCCAAGAGATTTTTTTAAAGTGCTAAAATTCTGGTATTTGGCTCCGAAATAGCCAAATCTGGCAATCCTGTAACAAGGTCATAAATTTGTAGCTGCCTCATTAAATCGGCTACTGTTGCAAGAGTTTACAACTAGGGTATGTATGGACAATGCTGTCTAACTTCGCACACGGGTGGTAACTATGGAAACATCATTGGTGTTTTGAAGGTTTTACGTGGTCACCGCCAGCGCACAAAGTTAGATAGCATTGTGCATACTGCCCGAGGTCTCTCTTACTGATAATCAAGGCGTCAAATGTTAACACTTACTATCCTTGACAGACGGACGAACGGCTGGATAGGTGACAGGTCAAAGTGTGGAAGGAATTATGGACAATAAAATAGTTACCTATGTGGTAGAAAGACATGAGAAAGTATGGCTTAGAGGGCGAGGGAGAACACGAAATCATCATCATCATCATGAAAATGAATTAGATTTTGTTTAGGGCTTGTCCTCTTAGCTGGCATGATTTGTGACACTAAAATGCATCGCTTCTTTCCTGAATATATTATCCATATCTCTCTCCCTCTCTCTCTCTCTCTCTCTCTCTCTCTCTCTCTCTCTCTCTCTCTGACACACACACACACACACACACACACACATACTTACACACACACACACACACACACACACATATACACACACTCATACACACACACAATACACATACACACACACACACACACATACACACACACACAATACACGATACACAATGCATATATACATAATAAATAGGATTATGTCACGCTGATACTCTTAATCTTACATCCCTCAGTCAATATCTCATATCCCGCAGCTGGCCTCCCAGCATTCCCGTAGTTCTGTAAATTTCCATTTTATAGACAGATTGGATACGTGCTATATTTATGTATGCATGTATTTCTTTTCAGACTCCAAGTTCCCCAACGAAGATTTCACATGACCTTGAGGACAGTCATATCAGGTTAACACTGTAGACTGCCCCTCACTTTGGCCTGTTGCAGCGTGAGGTTCATAGAGAGAGTTGTGACTGCCTTAAATTTCAGTCTAGAACAGCTACCCCCNCCCCCCCACCTCCTCATGACATTACTACACATACTCGTGCTGCAGGAGAAAAAAAACCATGATGCCGAGACCCGTAGCCACTTCAGAGACGAATTTAAAAGACTTCGTCGCAGTTTTCAATATCACTACACGAGTGGCACATAGGATGCAAGAATGTGTTGACTTTACTTAAAGCCAGAGTTTCAACCACAACACATCTCATGGGTTCTAAATGCTCTCGACGTGTGGCTGCCAACATGCGGGAAGAGCTATGGTCTTACCTTGCTCTGTCGGGCCTTCTCTTCTTGAATGTTGGCATCGTCCTCATGGTCTTTGCCCTCAAAGATGCAACACGCTATCCAACGTTTTTAGAAATCTTCGGAATCGGCCTCATACTTTTGGGAGTGCTGACCACGATCACCTCCTGGTACGGTCACAGACAACAGCGGCAAAAGAAACGCATGTGCGTCTGTCTCGTTGGCTTCTGCACTCGTCACCCGTGTTGTGCGTGCTGTGACGACACGGGGAACAAGACGCCCAGGGGAAATAAAGTCTTTGAAAGGGAATCCCATGGCGTCACGCCACTCAGGAACGGGGGCCAAAAGTCAGCGCCGGATCACACCATCAAGATGTTCTCCACTCCAGAATTCCAAGTAAGCAACATAATTTTTGTGGACTTACTGAAAACTGAAGGCTTACTTAACTTATATCATGTCCTCTACCGCGCATCGCCCAAGGACTAAAGGATGCCATGACATCATCTTTATCTTCCTGGCACCTGGATCAGTATAAGTGACGTAATGAGATGTCCTGCTATTCACAAAGCAACTCTCTCAGGCTATATTTCATAGACCATTGTCACAAAAAAAATGTATAGACTAGTTTTAATACGATAATTCTATATCATGTGAAAACTGACCAGTCTACAGCGAGCGAGTACGTAAATTTGTCTGGTATTCCCCATGTCGGTGATGAAGTGATGTAGACGCTACCAAGCCAACCGGAGACATGAAGTCATAACATACATTGCTAAAAGTTAGATCGGCTATCTCCTGGGACAGGACCGCTCTTGCATTAATACAGTTCATTTAGTCATTGGTTTAGCTACAAGATCAGTCCTATTCCGTGATTGTACCGTTAGATCTACCTCTTTAAGTGGGATGTTCTCAGTGAATGACATGGTTTCACATCTTTGGGTATCTTTTATCTTCTCTTCAATGGTCAGCCCACACAAACATGAAGTTGTCCATCAGGTGGGATACCGTGAATTAATATGTACGACAGTAAATAACAATACGAGCGTATCAACAGTTTCAAGTTTTAAGATAGTCATAAAGTTATTGTCAGCTTACTGTATCGGTGTGCTCGAGTTATTAAACGATTCACAAAGGTGAAAGCAGTAAAGAGAAGGAGCAAAGGGCAGTAAAGTAAGTTACATGTTATTTGATTTCTGGCTTCTGGCATATACAAAGTATACACACTGATCCCACTGAAAGTAAAGCCAGTATATATTAGGGCAAAGGTGAGGAAAGTGATACGAATATGTCTGTTTATCAGTCATACTAACACTAACTTACACGGTGCTTTTGTTGTAATCTCTGCGAGCCATTTCATGAAAGCATTTTTTTTTAATTTCACCCTTCCAGAAGTATGCCGAATTCCTGAAACGAGACACAGTTGGGGTGGACCCTAGTGGACCACGGAAAATGTTTAAAAATGCCAAAGTTAAACCACACGCACAAAGGCAGCTTGCTCAAGTCGACACGCCAAAGGAAGTAAAAGAGCATCCAGCAGCTGTTTTTACCAATCCAAGGTAAGTATGTAGTATGCAAATGAAGAGCGTTTTTCCAAAACTCAGTAAATGCACATCTGTTGAAAAATGACTTGGTGGTGTATTCAAACATACTTTTCTGTGTTAATTTATCCAAAACTTATTCCAGCTCAAAATCTGCACTCCTTCAAAATTTACGTCGTTTAACAGGGAATAAAAATACATGAGTGAAGAGCAATCACTGTAATGTTATTTCCCTTTATTTCAAAAATATTCAGACACCACATGCCGAGTTTTGGAAAAATGCTCTTCAAATTTGAATTGCCAGAAGGGACATAACTAAGATCTGGTCTGTAAAGGAAAAAACAAACACCCGATTTGTCTAGGTTGTCCATAATATCTACCCAGAATGCTCACATGCCATATCTATGGAAAATGCGGACTACAAAAAGTGCTTATCTCGATCTTAAAACAGCCCAGCTCGCACGAGTCAATATACGACCATGTAAGCCTCCGTAGTTGAAACTAACTTGATGTCTGGTTACGATAAGCGCTGGAGATCATGGAGCAAGTCTGGGCCATTTATATGTTGATAAGCGCGGAATTCGAGGCTTGTCATTCAGTGATCAGCAATTTCGAGAAAACAGCGTAGCTATTTTTGGATCTCATAATGATTAATTACATTGTAATGCCTATTTGGGATTTCCCGCGTAAAGTAGAGGTAATTTCGCATGTGATTTGACAAGTAGAGCGGCCTTGTAGCGTGGTTCCAACGCAAATATTTCTTTAGCCATAGACTGATAAATTACCGACTTGCGTTTTGGGCGATTTAGTCATTTTACCACCGTAGGGGTAAAAAGGTTTTGCCCATGGCATTGTTTTGCTCTCTTGTTTACCCCGAAACTCCTGCAAATTTCGAAGGCAATATATCAGGACGCTCTCAGCATAGGATTTGGTTTAGGGTTAAGAACGGAATTAGGAGTATCGTTATTGAATTAAAAAAACAAACAAACAACACACACTTTGCATAGATCCCCAGACGTTTTCAGTGTCTAGGAACTCTCTCATGTGTGCTTTCTCTTTTCTTATCCTGTCCCTAACGTTTAGCCTAGATTTAGATGGGAGTGTCCTAATATCGAGCACGATGGAAGCCAAACAGTTAGAAGTGCCAGTCTCAGGTAGCCTAAGTATGTTTTAAGTTAAGATGCAGGTTGGTGCACAATTAAGGGCAGTTTCATGGAATCCTCTTAAGAGCCTTATTGGCGCTAATTGGTTAAAAGGAAATACATATATTATATGCAAGAGAGTGCATATTTATAAACCCACTGTATATACATCTGGTCGTTTGCTTCACACGTACCTGAAAATGTGCGGGTGCTTTGGCTAGATAGGAAAAAAAAATGCCAAAGTAGCTTTCACTGCAGGACCACGTCAGACTGCTGTCGGCGCTGCCAGGTGGTCACCAACAACCTTATCATTGACGGTGGATGGAAGCTAGCAACGGGAAATGGCAAATGTCGGACAAAGCAGTTCAGTCTGGTTTGCACATTTTTTTTTGTTTGGATTCTGTTTTGTTTTTGTTACGTGACTTTGTCTGATTAAGATATCCCAGTTTACTCTGTTCGATCTAACAAACATTACATTACAAATTATAAAGGCTATAACAGATACTCTATTACATTAAAATGAAATTCCGTGCATCTAGCATAACATCACAGTTATACCAATTAACAACACACCACCCGGAGTTAAAATTGTCGCAAGTCATTAAAATGACTTTTAGGACTTACGATAGTATTATTTCCGGGCGGCGAAATTCGGTCTTCCGCGCAGTCACGTGGTTGATATGTTCGTCACTTTCGTAATCACCCTCCTACCTGTAACATTTTCTTTGCTTGAATTGTAACAGTTAACTCCTCACTGGTCAAGACTGAATGCGGCATTATGCTCGAAATCTAATGAATATTTTTATCCCAGAATACGTCACCTTCTGGTGTCCTTGCTTTGTCGATAGTGATTGACAGGAAACTGGGGAATAAATGGGACCCAGTCCCTAATTTCCTCTTTCTTTCATGCGCACCCCTTGCCCCCTCCCCTTTTCTGTCACGTTCTTGGTTCTTTTCCATGTGGAAAAATGTCGAGCCTGTACTAATGTGAAATCTGGTAATACTTTTATGTTCAACATCGTTTTCGATGCGGCGATAAATTCACACATTTGCATAATGTGAAATGACATAAAGGTTNTAAGGGGGGGGGGAGGAGAGAGAGAGAAAGAGAGAGAGAGAGCGAGAGAGAGAGAGGTACAACATGAGAGTGCAGTATAACATTGTTAGGTCTCTAGGGATGGATGCTAATGTAAATCTGGCAAATATCAGAATCAATCCATTATCGGAAATTTGTTGGCCCATCTATTCCTCCCGTGTTTGTCGACCATTTCCCCATATTGTTCTCGCTCTCATTTTGGCACCCCATATTCCCCTTCCCCTTCTCCCCTAACACTGTCAAACACGGGCATTAGTGATACGTCTATTGTTTGATTGTTTGGCTTTTGTCCCCTAGGATGGACTCGCCCTGGATATCGAACCCTTCTCGACACACTCGAAAATGCATTGAATGGCAACTCTTTAGGAGCACAGAGAAAGTTGCGTTTTAAAAGAAGTTGCGATTATCCAGTAATTTTGTATATAGAAACGTAAAATTTTGTCAGATTGAAGATGTTGTGATTAAGCGGAAGTAGCGATTATTCGGATGATGATTAAGCGGAGTAGAGCGTCCAATTCGTTATTGTGCGCTTGAGCAAGAATCTGGCAATATTTCTGTAGGTGCAGCTTAAATAAACGACCAAGAAACAGTCACCAAATATTTTGAGAACTATCTACCCTAACCAGCATTTTCTCTAATGTGTGTGTGTAAGATTCTGGGACACACGGAAGCTTCGGAGGAAATCGGCTATAAGTGACAGCTTGTCCATTTCTCCTTTACTTTATTTTGGCTTTATTTAATGTCCTCTGGGACGAGATGGGCCTATGTGGAGTCTGCTTTCTTTAGTAGGAATGAAACTGTTTATTGTATCCTATCGGGGCAGACATAGTTTTTATCTTTTTTTTTTCATGCCTCGAATTGCCGCTTCTCTTTCTTTCTTTCTTTCTTTCTTTCTTTCTTTCTTTCTTTCTTTCTTTCTTTCTTTCTTTCTTTCTTTCTTTCTTTCTTTCTTTCTCTCTTTCTTTCTTTCTTCTTTCTTTCTTTCTTGTTTTCTTTCTTTCTTTCTTTCTTTCTTTCTTTCTTTCTTTCTTTCTTTCTTTCTTTCAAGATGAGAGGGAATAGAGAGTAGCGTTTTTGCTCTCGGCTCTGCATTACATTCTACCTGCTGACCTCGGAAGTTTGGCAAATTTCGTAGGCAATATGTCAGAACACTCCCGCCGAGAGCTTAGTGTAGGGTTAAGGTGGAAAAAGAATGAGAGAAAGAAAGAAAGAAGATTTTCCTAAGCATATAATATATCGTTTCATTCATGATATTAATTTTGGGGGCGGGAGAGGGAGGAGTGATGTAAATTACATGGACACTCGCTTCTAGACTATAGAGCGGTCACAAATCTGGCAAAGGATGTCGGTGAACGAGACATCCTAGGATTCCCCATTTCACCAGACAGCTTTCAAGCATATAGTGCGGGGCCTGTAGTATTTGCTATTTTCACTAAAAAAAATAGAGGGCACTCATCCCCTCTCCAACAACAACAACAACAACAACAACAACAACAACAACAAAAACAACAAAATCGGTAAAAGACGTTATTGTATTAGGGAAGCTGGCATTTACTCATGCATTTATTATGCTCACGCACAGATATACCCTATCATCCACTCACTGACAGACAGTTCTCGCATTCCCTTCTCATGTCCCCACCCCCTTCCCCCCTTTCCTCCCAGCTTACGTTTGGCCTACAGTCTTCTTCCAGGATTGCCAGAATTTTTTTGGAGTCGGATCCAAAACCCCATGTAAGAGAGATAAAAGAAAAAAAAAAAAGAATTTGACATTAGCCAAGAAATTTACTACGAATTGTCCATGTTTTGAATGTACGAGGGTGTTATAATCATAAACCCTTCTACATACATTAGAGCAAGATAAGAAACGATGGTTCAATGGAATCAGTTTTGGAATCATTCGTTGATTTGTGCTCATCGGGCTAACCATGATCGAAGCCTGATCTCTTTAATATCATACAGTTTGAGAATAATAGAGCGTAAGTACAGATCACTCCTGAGTTCCATGACTAGAGAGGTATGGCGCGAGTTTTGCGATTGTTGTTGTAAGGACAGACATGAGATGCCTCTGGCTCATGTCTGTCCAGTGAACAAAGGCAAATAAAGTTTGAACACAAATCATGTAAAAAAACAAGAGTAGACTAGTAGAGTATAAGTACTTGCTGGACAAAAAAAATCAGTTTTAACATTGTCCGCTGAAGCCAAAACAGCTAAAGAGCCAGTCAGTTGTTTGGGAGTTAAGAGGTTTCAAAGAGAACTCAAAATCTGGTATTTGGCTCCGACAGAGCCAAATCTGGCAATCCTGTCTCGTTCTGGTCGATTAGTCTCAGTTCAACTTACGATTTTATCTGCTCTCTCTCCATCCGCCGAACATGCGAAAGATCAATCTATCGTGACAGTAGAAATGGTCAGAATTGAAAAATGGAACTAATTTTATTTCGATCTGTCTTGGCATCGTCTTGATTTTTGCCTTCCATTTTGTTGGTGTGAAGATGTGGTGGGAGGAGGGAGGTGTAATGGTAATGCCTTAACCGCTCACACAGGAATGACCTTTCACTGTGTGGGCTGGGCTTTGTGGGGGGGTGGGGGGGGANGGGGGGGGGGGGGGGGGGGGGGCGGACATCATATATTTTGTTGCCATCGAAACTGTTTCCGAACTGCTGAAATTACAATCTTGCAGCATGCATCACCCTCAGTCTGCTGGCCATCCCTCCAAAATAAACATGATGCAATAAACTCCCGAAAACATTGGGGAGGGTGGGGGTGGTGGACTCAGTCTCTTTGTGAACTTAGGGCATTGTGTCCCTTTAATTCTATACAATAATTAATGTCAAATTACAAAATGAAAATTAAAGTACGGTGGCTGAATGGACAAAATAATGAGTGTAATGAGTGATTTAATGAGCAGATGCGCAAAATAAAGTAAAAAGTGTATGAATGGCCAAATCAATGAATGAATAGAAAAGAAAAGAAAAAAGGGGGGGNGGGGGGGGGGGCGAGAGGAGAATTTAATAAAATAAATAGATAAATAAGGAGAAAGATTTTTTTCAAAAAAAAAAAAAGATGGGAACAATAAAAACAATATCAATAACAACAACTCCTTTGAAATTCACTGGGCAAGCGACTTCATGTGAGGTCATGTTTGTCAGAGATATTGTTACTGATCTCTGTGATGTCATCTATGATGATACCATTGATGGTCTCCTAAATCAGTGCGATTTTTTTCCCTCTTCACTTTATTATTACGCTACCAGGTGACATGCAATGACAGCTCAGAGTTTTAATTCATTCACCATTCTGAAGTTCACGGTAATAAAGAGTTGCATTTGCACACGGCACGCTTTCCTTTCCGCCAATCAGCATGTGTAAACTCAGGGGTTTGTCAGCTTCCCAGTTTTGTTTGGGAAAATTCCCGCACTTCCGGAGTTCGACCCCTGCCCCTAACGTCAGCAGAGACCCACGGTGGAGTCCCATGTCATCACCCTCATATCATGCATTAACTTAAATCTTAATTTCAAGCTTACTTAGGCAGCCTCACAATGGCACCATTCACGTCTGACTTTGACTTCTTTTTATGGTTACCGTTCCGGTAGTTTCCCAGGTTCTAATGTTTAACTTTATGGAGGGCAAAATGTCGGCTTCCTTCATGACGTACACGTTGCACCATTTCGCATGAATGCACTGGATGCTTTACATCGACCTCAAAATGTGCTAGACGTCTAGAGCGCTCCAAATGTTTCAACAAGAAAAATATATGTCTGAATTCATGGATCTAAGGTTATGTTACATCTGATCGTGCAATATTCTTTGACTTCCTTGACGATAGCATCTTGTTTCCGTAGGGCGGAAGCCCATGTGTCGCCATGTTGTCCAAATTTTCGGAGATCACATGACCGTTTAGTTCTTATTCTGTAGTGGTCTATAGGACACTTCCACCTAAAGTTTGCACTTGGAATTTGTTTTGGTTATGTTTACAGGATTCTACTGTATTTCTGGTTCGGAGCTGCTTTAGAGTCAGTTAACCGATTGTCACCCAATTAGTGTCTGCTAACGTGAATAAAATTGGGAATTTAGATGGTTTTTTTCCTTTTCTAGACTGATTTTGACAAGGTGAAAAATGCCTCTTCTACCCTCTACACTGAAGCTTCATGAAAACCAAACAACACACAGATGAACATCGTTACAGCTTTGATATTTAATCGATAATTATGGTTGGGTTAAATTTAGCAAGCAAAATGCAGGAAACTCTTTGTCAGTTAGAAAGCGACTCAAACCATTATGGTGTCCGACTGTCTAGACTATTTGTGTGTGCGCGCGTGCACGTGAGAGGGAAAGAGAGAGAGGGAGGGAGTGAGGGGGGAGAGAGAATGAGAGAGAGAGAGAGAGAGAGAGAGAGAGAGGAGAGAGAGAGAGAGAGAGAGAGAGAGAGAGAGAGAGAGAGAGAGAGGCCCATGGACTTTATTTCGAGTTCCGACTATCTTCCAAAACAAGTGTGAGATTTAGGCAACAACAATGCCTTTCTCAGACTCCTGTGTACTTTGTATAATAACGTTCCATAGGATAGAATAGTCTAATCATGCTCTCTTACATGTTCAACGTCCAGCCCCTCCACCTCATCAGGTCCGATATCCCACTTCGTTTCTAATGTTTGGGATCATAGAATCGGACAAATGGGAAAAGGATGGCTTGGGTGAAGCCCTTGAGAGCAAAAACAAGAGAGGCCACAATACGGCTAGGGGAGAGAATGAGCTTCCATCAAATTAGCACCTCTCTGACCAATGACGTCGCCATCACAGACTGTTGACCATGAAGTAGTTAGACCCTGCCATTTGGGTAATTTCCCCGAGGAGAAATATGCAACGCCATGACATTTGTTCTCCCGTTAGATTTGGCGATTTAGGGTTTTCAGCAATTCTGTTTTACTGTGATCGATTTATCGTGGATAATGTAGTTTTTATGATAAGTTCCAATGCTGAACATTGTTTATTGCTGAAGTCAGCATCAAAATGATTCTTATTTGTGGACCAAGTGATAAGAGANCTAGAAAGATGTTGCAAAAGCAGTTCGCGCCCGAATGTCGTGTGTACCGTAACAGCATGTAAGGGAGCCTACTGGGTGTATAAAGAGAAGACAATCCAGACAATCCAGTCCGAGTGCCATGCTGAGCTGACACTTGTGTGCTGCTAAACTACCCCATGCTTTTAGTATAGAGTATACACACAGTTTTGACGAATTCTAGTNGAAAGTATACGCAACTTAACGCGGGGTCTCGATACGGCTAGCCGTTGGTGTAATTCTCCGTAACGCGGGGGAAGCTGCCTCGATACGGGACGTCGGCGCAGGTAACGCTGGGCCGCGAACTGTCTATTGTTTATTGCTGAAGTCAGCATCAAAATGATTCTTATTTGTGGACCAAGTGATAAGAGATCATTAAAATAATAATAAAACTACAGTTCTGTTCTACCCACTTGTTCGTATGGAAGGAAATGTCAACGCCCTTTTGGCTACAATGAAGTTCACCCTCTCCATTTTGTTGAAGTCTCACAGTATTTGAAATACGTTTAATTTTGACTTACCGCCAGTCCTCTGTATTTGGCGTATCTCTCTCTCTCTCTCTCTCTCTTTCTCTCTCTCTCTTTCTCTCTCTCTCTTTCTCTCTCCCTCTCTCTCTTTTGCACTCATCCATTCTTCCAAGTTCTGTAAGAATTCCAAGTAGGTCACATTCTCTTTCATTCATTAACATGTGAACGATGTATGACATAGACATACTCCATTATTACCAGCTTCACACAGATATTGTCATAAATGTTTCATCTCCAATACATTTTGAAGAAAGATGTATATATATGCTTCGATATTTTCTCTCTCTTCACGTATTTGTATGTATGCATTGCTCTGATGTGATACCCACCAGAGCTAAATAAACCATCGCTATTATTATTGTTACTGCTAACAAGTTAACATCCTGATTTCATTACGTCATATTAAAACCTCTTTACTTCATTTCGAGTTGTACATAGACAGATAAACATCCTGACTTTGACTTCATTAAGTCACATTAAAACATTATTTCATTTGCGGATGCATAAAGACCAATCAACATCCTGACTTCATTACATCAATTTAATACCTCCTCACTTCATTTTCAGGTACACAAGGACAGATCATGATGTTCCCAAGCCTGTCACCATGGCAAGCCCCATCTTCCTGAACTTGTCATCCAAGCCACATTAAAGATAACACTCGCAAAATCTTTTGTCAACCTCACTACGAGTTTCACCACGGAGATTTAATGCCACATGTTCATCAGAAATGCAAGAATCGGCATTGCCGTCAATTTCTGACAAGGTTTATACTTTCCGGGGTAAAATGTGGAAGTGTGAGATATACCGTGGGATAGTGACCAGCTGCTTTGAACTGGAACAGGAACTGGTCATTGACTCACGACCAAGTGAGGTGGTGTGTACATGGCCTATTCCTTCAGCCCAAAAGGCTTTCAGCACTGCCCCAGGTATGACCAAGAGACAGAAATTCACTGGCCTGAAGGCTCGGCGCATCAATCGAAACTGCATGAGACTGCAAAGAATCCGAGGCGCACAGCATCATTTATACAGGTCATTGGCCTCCTGTTGAGATACCTCTGACACGAAGAGCGCAGGAGAAGGGGAAGAAGATCCCAAAAGGCTGACATGATTCCGTTTTAAGGTGGATTTGAGTAATTTTTGTTGGGATGCTCTTTTCTTAGGTGGCTGTCGTATTGGACGAAATAGGCCAACCTGTCTAGAGACTATTAAAATTTGACTATAGCTGGGGGAGGGTTGAAGCATGCCCATGTGTATTATACATGCACCCAGAGTGCCCCAACCTGCTTTTTGCCCTTGGTCTGGCCTATCCCCTGTTGTCTGGCTTGGGTGATTCTGCCAGGTGTAAGAACTCCCACCGGCCAAGTTCTGAAGTTCATTGAGACTCCTAGGCCCTCTAAAAGGCGCCAAGGTAGACTACTGCGGAGGGTCATGTACTATAAATCTGAGACGTTACCCCCTGGCGTGGAGGTATGAGGACTGAATCTGCAGAGTTTTTCTGCCCATGAATATAGGATACAGCCTCTTGTCTCGTCTCTTCTGTCACCAATCCTCCAGAAGGGCTGCGAGAATAACAAAGGTATAAGCTGGCAGTGGTTATCCACACTGATAGAACGTTCTGGAAAGCTTTCAGGAAAGAACTGTATCACATACCCAGCGAGTCAGAGTACCTTGTACATTCTGCCGCGATGAATAATAGCTTATCCAGCACTTATTTAGTGAAGAGGAATCAAACTTCTTTTCCAAGTTCAATAGGCAGCTGTAGGAAAAATGTGAAAAGTCTAATCCCATAAGTACATATGAACTGCCCAGGAATAGTGAGCGAGTCACTTTCCGACTCCAGACCGGGAACTTCACTGCATGTTCGTGTGGTCAATTCTCCAGAATTGCATGACTCAGGCTGTCATATCAACTCCACAGACAATCAAGTCAAGTCTTTAGAAACAAGGAGGGAAGTGGCCCAAGTCGGCCCTCAGCAGACAAGACTATAGTCTTCATAGCAAAGATTGAAATGCGCAGATGAGGTCAAGCAGGATTGGACAAGTTCGCTAAAAAAAAAGTCAGTTCAGATCAGGTTGTTTTTTCAGAGAAAAAAAGCCCTAAGATCAAGTTTACTCACTTTCATGAACTTTGAGTATTTTTCAGATCAGATCAGTTCCTCTTGGTTTTTTAAAGATGGAATTTGGTTCTGATTTTCGAGGTGGATGTAAATTGAACTGACTGAAATTTGGGTAGAAAATTAAAATTCAGATCCAGCACCCAAAATAACTACAGCTCAGATCCAGATCAGTTCATCCAAAATAGCCATTAAGCTCAGATCATGTTCACCTGAACGGAACTTGTCCACGAACTACGTCCATATGATTTCACTTCTGCCTGATCCTAATGACAAGATGGAGGAATACAGAAGATTAATTAGAAGTTTGCGACATGCAAACTCCCAAGTGGCCCACAAAACATAATGCGGAGCAGAAGGGACACAGATGAATACACATACTAATGAAAGTAAGGCCTTAAACTTGTGGTTTCCAGAGGCAACAGACTTGTAAAGTTTTGTGGAGTGGACAGCATGTACTTATTACACTTAAAGTGTCTCTAATTTATCCTTTGTTGATCCTCCTGTCTGACTTTTGTGGAGCAAGCATGTATAGCATATAAGTCAAAAAAATAATGCCTTACTCATAGCAAAGTTTAGCAGCATTCATCACTGCTGAATAATGTGAATGCCAACTGCGATCTGTCAGTTTCAAGTGAAGTCGTTTGGACTGTGCATAGAGTACCTCACTGCATGTTGCATAGTGTTTCGAAGCCAAAAAACGAAGACACTATCTTTGCCGAACGCGTGAGACCTCGCCTTGGGGTTAAATGCCGTCAACATGTTGGACCTGGTACATATTATACAGAGGTGACACACAAAAAAAGTGAACCCTCCATTTTGTTAAATAACCTTGACAGAATTTAACATATATTTTTGACTTTTGTGAAGCGAGCACATATTATATGGTACTTATGTCCAAGATATAACATTATCTTAATTCTACCAGTCTAGCAGCATTCATCACTGCTAAATGATGTGCATGCCAACTGAGATCTTTCAGTTTCGAATGAAGACTGTTTGGATTGTGCATAGAATATCTCACTGCGTGTTGCACACTGTTTCAAAGTCAGAATGCAAAGACCCAGTTCTTTATCAAACAACACGTGAGCCCTACATTTTTCTGCTGTGGAGCAGCGTGGCCTAATGGTTACGGCGTTGGACTCAAGATCTGAAGGTCGTGAGTTCGATTCCCGACCACGGTCATGTTGTAAGTGCCTTGGGAAAGCATTTCATTCTCATTTTCCTCAGTCCACCCGTCTGTAAAATGGGTACTTGGCTATAGGCAGTGGAAGATATTGTCAGAATGCAAGTGATCAGCACCTATAAATGGCAGCGGCACTGTATGCTCCCCAGGGAGTCGAGAAAGTTCTAGAGTGATCAGGCCTGCTGGAGTAATGATAGTGTGAAGTCGCGTGAGCGGGCATTAGCCTGGATACGAGACTTATAAACCGCATTATTATTATTATTTTTTTTTTCAATAACTTGACAGTAATCAACTTTTAGTTTTCAAAATTTGCAGCGACTAGCAATGATATGGAGAATAAGCATGCTAAATTTCAAACCTCTGATACAAGTATAAAGAGGGCAGAAGTTCCCTAAAATTAGCGACCACATTTCGAATTGTTGCACAATGAGCACATATACTGTGCAATACGGTAAGGAAGGATTACGGGTTACATCGAATGAAAGGATGCAGAGCTTTATTATAACTTTTTAACAGAAGAAAAGCACATAACAAATCAATATCAAAGATGTCTTTACCACATTTATGATCAATCCAGATCTGTTACAGAAACAGCTTAGCTATATTGATGCAGGCGTGATGAAGATCTTTTGAGCAACAGTGTGATTTTACATGTGGGAGAGGAGAGAAAAAAGAAGGGTCGTACGGTCACTTTTTTCTTCCCACTTCATGGAACCTACATCAACATTCAACAGCCATAGCTATAGATTTTTAAAATGAAAACTTGTTAAAAAGGTCTACTATAATATACAATTTCCTTTGAACTGTCTTTCCTGAAAGAGCATGTTAGGTCAACCAGACTATGACTATCGACAAAGCTTTGGACAGTTTTAGCTCTTGCGGTCCATTCTTGCCATAACTTCAAAATCCAGAGCAGTTTGAAATTAATGAAAAATGGATAACTTCAAATGCTATTGGAAGAAAAGAAAATCCACAAGCCACAAGGAGTGCCTCATAATACTGTAGTCAACATTAATTTTTTTCAGCTATAACTTCAGAGTGCAAATCTGAAACGCAATTTTTGAAACAAACATGTCTATCTATGCTGCTTGCTCAACATGCCGTGCAGGGTGGGTGTAATTTAATGCAATTTTCAGGGTACCTGTATAATTGGTTCAGCTACACTATGTGAAAATGTCATTCGGTTGCCTTAAAAACGCCGTGTTTGGTGGTGACAATAGTGGGTTCACTTTTTTTTGTGTGTGTCACCCTAAGGCTCATAATAATTACTCTTCTATGTTATTACATAAAAATAATTTTGAAGTAATTAGGGACTAGTTGGAAGTTGTTTAGAGTACTTTGGGCTCAGGCAAGCGACTAGGTCATTTTTTTTTAGTTTGTTTTGTTCGGTAAGCGAAGTTTAATTCCTCTTTTTGTCAACACTAGCAGCAATCATTTTCCCCAACAAACGCACTGGCCTGTTCTTTACTCCACTACTATAAAAGGCAGTGCTCATTCAGGCCACCTCACACTATTACCCCAACTGAGCAGGCCACGACTTTCTCAACAACCTGGGGGAGCATACAATGCTGCTAGTTTACGGGCACAATCACTATATTCCGACATTTCTTTCGCTGGCTAAAGCCAGATCTCTTTAATAGATAACTGTTGAGGAAAATATGAATTGGAATGTCTCCCTAAGGTATGACCAAGGAGAGGATTGAACCCATGACCTTTCAATCATGAGTTCAATGTCGTAGCCATTCTGCCACGCTGTTCCACTGTATACTCCAGTTATGACTTATAAGTAGCTACAAGGACATTGTACATCAATTGCCTTAGAATTAGAAATCGTATTTTCATTTTTAAAAAATAGAATATGTCTAGTTCCACGAGCGAAACCCAAAGAACCTTATTTAGAGTCAAAATTATCTCTCAGGAATCCAGGGTTTCATTAAGTGAGCCTGGTGTATGTGCCATACAGTGAGAATCTCGATATAATGAAGATCAGCAATACATGTCCTGTGTGTTTGTAAACATTAATCATAAGTTACGCATTGCTGCGCGCATCGATTTGATTGGGAGTGAATGTGTGCCACTGCCAACATAACTAACATAGATCGCAATCTGTATTACAGCGATGTCATGTCATTTCTTTGTGAATAAAAATGCGCACTCAGTTATTTTGCTATCGGACCCAGGAATCGGTTTGTTTTTCTAGCTCCACCAAAAATCCTTTGGGCTACGCCAAATGTAATGACTAAAGAGTCTTGAATCAGTTTACATTTGTCTGACATGTTGGTACTTGCACTGTTTTGTTTTTGGACCCATGAATTGATTCTTTTATCTAGTACCAACAAACCTTATCTGCTTAGCCAAAATTTATGAATGAAGAGTCCTGAATCGTATATCTGTCATATATACTGACTTGCTGGTAGGTGCACTTTTTAAGATAAGACAGTAAAATAGGGTAAACCACAAAGAGAAACACAGGAAAGGAAGAAGAAAACCATAAATAAAAAGAGGAGCAAATGAAAGACAGAGAGACAAAAGTACTTAATTTTAAAGAAAATCATGTGGAATCTTGACTGCTGATCTGCTCAGTGTCTTGATCTGTCAGATACTCAGCGGATTGGCTAATGAATTGCCTAGTACCACAGTTAGCAACTGAGTTGATGGCTTGATAAGTAACGTGTCCAGTGGCTTGAAAAACGGTGTGGATCGTAATTCGAACATGTTAGTCTGGTCATTGATCATAATGTTAGATTAGATGTTCTCAGCAGATTGGCTAATGAATTGCCCAGTACCACAGTTAGCAGCTGAACTGATGGCTTAGTTACTAACGTGATCAAATGCTTTGGAAACGATGTGAATTGTAGTTAAAACATTTTGATCATTAACCATAAAATTATGCATTAACCATAATATTATGCAGAGTGTATAACAATCTGGTCAGTGAATTGCTCAGTACCGCAGTTAGCAGCCGAGTTGATAATTTGGTTAATTTATAGGGTTAGCGACTTGAAAAAAAACAACAATTCAGACTGCGAGTTTGGACATAGTGTTTTGATCATTAATCATACTTTTAGCATTGTGGTGTAAATATGATGACGAGTATAATTATCAATATGCGTCAAGTCATGGGATTTCGGTTATGATTTTACTGGATGATTCTTTGTTGGAGACATTCAGTGGTGGCTCATCATTAGGTGCAACCCGTGCAGTGCTGGGTAAAAACTGGCTAAGAAAAGAGAGAAAATGTAACTGGCTGTTAAAAAAATCTTGGCTAAACAACGCCCAGAGTTCTTTGTTCTATATTATTATAGTTCTTTTGCTTTTCAACTTTTGTGCTTTGCTGATAATACAGCCACATACACCGTTGACGAGTCAGTGTTGCCACTCGTAGGGATTTTCCCCTACTGTAGGGGAAAATGGCTTTTCGTAGGGGGTAGGGGAACCCTACGGGAAAAACTGTCAAATGTAGGGGAAAGTAGGGAAAACAAGACATTCCCAAACTTTCTGTTACAAAAAAAAAGTTTTACAAAACTGATTGTTTACTGTTTTTAATTTCTCTTATTTCTTACTGCTGACAATTACTACTAGCTTGATCACAGCCACAACACAGTCTAACTTTGAGCCTCATTCATAAGCGAGTTGCCACTTTGGCGAATGTGGAATCAACTTTATTTTTAGCAAAGTAGCGCCAATTATTGGGGTCTAATCTCACTTGTAGCCTAGGCTAAGCCTACACCGATCTAAAGTTCTCGGTTTGACACCCCATGAAAAGAAACTGGCATTCATTCCTGTCTTTCCCGGTTTTGTCTGACAAACGCTCTGCCTTTCAAAGCACTCTTTTGAATCTAGTTTGCTCAGAATGATCAAGCAAAATGCCGAAGGCGGGTAAGGAAGCATCTTCGTACAGAGTTCAAATGTATCCTAAAGAGTAGGAGAAGGAAAGCTGGGCATCGGGCTGGCTGACAATGGTAAAACCTATTTCTACGACTATTTTCAACTACAACCCCCTAGGTTTTTAAGCACTGTTATGTACACAGCTCTATCGTTGTTACGTTGCTGTGAGCCTACCCTTTAATACATGAAATGCTGCTCATAAGATTGGAAACAACATTGCAAAGAATAAAATGATGGCCAATCATACACTTCGCGCGTAGGGGAATGTAGGGAAAAATTAGCCTCGCTGTAGGGGAAAACCATCAGTCCAGAGTGGCAACACCGTGACGAGTTGACTGGCTGCCACGCCGGTATGATACACATACTAGCCCATTCGCTTTTCACTATATCATTTTCTCTCGATTTGTGGTGACACAAGTCCTGCCCATTGGAGGATGTTACATGAATAGTTTTTATTTGGGACTATGAGCCGCCACAGGACATTCCCATCGCGTTCCAGGTCAAAAGGTCAAGTATTGCTGATTGCACGGTGCAAGGGGAAGCAACTGAAAATTCACTGGTCTGGATTCGGATATAAAGTTACCAACCTGTAAACATTAAACCGTCTCTCTAATTCTACTAACTACTAAATAATAATATGTAATATTATTATATGGAAGCGGCAAGATTAAATTTGGGTAGCCATCCACTGCCACACATTCTTGTATGTGATTTTGTGCCTTAACTGATAAACTAGTGGATAGTGTAGCATTGCATTAGTTATGCAGGTTTGTGCAGACATTTTTTTTTTCTCTAAGCTTGTCAAAACGGACAAAGCTTTACTTCACTTTGCATCTTTCGCGATCAAAATCATGAGAATCAAGATTTCCCGATCTCCATCTAAATTTGGGGTAATTATATTTTTCCTTTGCTTGGAAGTCTCCATAAATGATACCTCCCTTTAGAACTATGAATACCACTAAATAACCAACAAAATATATTGCCATCAAAAAATAAGGTCAGAAAATCATAATTCCAGTCCAAACTGTGCATAAATTTCAGTACTAACATCTTCCGACAAAACGGCTTATAATGGTTTTCCTGCCAAAATCGCTTCTTTGCGTATTCGTAATCTATAAATTTATATTCCTCTGCCCCGTATTCTGAGACACACATTTGGCAAAGATAAGCTAGATGGGGGCTACATATTGAAGGAAAGTCAGGTTTTTGAATGCACTGGCTTATAGCAGGGAAGAAAATTGGCATGTGTCTGCATTGAAAGCAAATCATGCTGCAAACTGACCAGACTTCTTACAATCTAAAATGCAACAGATCTTAAAAGTTCTTGGAATCAGGTGATGGGGTAAGGCTTCATTCTTGGAAACATGTAGCTGTAATTTGTGTATAATATTCGAAGCTTTAAGAAATACTTTACTAAACTGTTGTATGCTTCAATGAAACAGTCTTAATGACATTATTTGTTTCAATATGATCCGTACAATTTCATGCTTATTTTTCATCTCTTTGTGTCTGTAATGTGCATTAAATTCTCTGCAAATATCAATACATCAATGCTACGGTCCTGAACTGTGCCAGTTGCTTATAATTATTTCAAACCGAAACACTGCCTACACTGTCTAGCACAACATGTGATTGCTACTCACTGTAAAACCTCTTATAAGCTTACGACTTGACACTAAATACCCATTTTGTGATCAATAGATGACCTACTCGGCTATGTTGGACAAAAAACTATTCATTGCCATGTCACATACAAAACTGAAATAAAATATGTCAAGAAAAGTAGATTGACTATTCCCTGAATTCAATGTACTCTCTTACAGTAACATGTAGTATACTAGTTCATGTTCTGGACAGTATTGAACAATGGTCTCGTATTACATTGAACTGCCCTGGTTAGTATTGTGTTGTGTTGTGTTGTTATGAGTTTCGGACAGGCAACGAGAAAGTGATATATGTTTAATATTATAAACCAACATGACATTATGTTTTGTATGGTAATGGTGTGCCTTTTGTGACAACCCTAAACAGATTGCCTATCTCAGAGAGAACCACTTTGCAAACTGGGCAATTTTGTGCTTGCTACAACCTAAAACATCTATCAAACATTACAAACGAAGTAAGTCACAAAGTCATTAGTTAAAAAAACAGCATCAAAGCTTAAGATTAACATCCTTTTCTAGCATTCTCAAATATAATTTAAGAGCGTTTTTCCAAAATTCAGTAAATGCACTTTCATTGAAAAATGAGTTAGTGGTGTATTCAGATATGCATTTCTGTGTTAATTCATTCAAAATTTTAATTGAGCTCAAAATCTGCACTCCTTCAAATTTTAGATCATTTAGCAATAAATAAAAATATATGTGTGAAGAGCAGTTAGCTTAATCACAACGTTATTTCCCTTTATTTCAAAAATATTCAGAGACCACATACTGACTTTTGGAAAAACGCTCTATAATTTCTTTTCCCTTTCTTCTCTAATACAATTTATATTGTCTGTCCTGTAAAACTCACTATGAGGTAGGCAAACTGCCTATGACTGTGATATGATTTGTATTGCTTATCTAATATGAACATGGATGCCTGCTTTAAAGATTTAATGTTGTCCGAGGAAATTCAACACAGTCATGATTTGACACAACAAACTGGTTGAAATTCTACATTATGCAAAGTTTATAAATATGGTGTGTGTTGGTGAAGATATTGTGTGAATATAAACTGTTGGTACAGCTTTTCATCACATTTTTTCCTTTCTCTTACCAACTGTGACCACAAGATCATCTTTGTATTTCCTTTTATTTCTCTTCCTTTTGTTAACACTTTAGTTTCATACAGTTTTGTATGCATGCAGTATGGAAATGGTACAGTCACACGGTGTAAAGGAGGAAGAAGGTAGTATTTTCTATACTCTCATTGTGATAGTTGATTAGGTTGCTATAAAATTTGTTCTTAACCCTTTGAGTCTGGGATTTGCTTCCTCCTCAATACTTGTGAACAGAGTCACAAAGACAATGAGTGCTGATAAGTATATTATGTTTATTATATAAGCTATACAACTTCTATAGAAAGGATACTTCGTAAGCATTTTAAATAGTGTAAAAAGGTGCAAAGTGGTTTTGTGATGCTCAGAGCCGGCCTCAGTAGCGCCAGCAGCATTTTTGTAAAATAAATTTGATATTATCTTAAAACAAAGACAAAGACGTGTTGTTGCAAAATTGTTCCCAAATATTATCCTTTTCTTGTTGTCTCTCCCTGACATCTCATTTTCAATGATCTCATCGGCCTAATTCATTTTTCACCCCTCTGAGAGAACACAGGAGAAACATTTTTATAGCACTGGAAGAAAAGAGTCAGTGTGTATCTTTGCAACTGTAATTTTTGTCGAAAATAATGGCGCATTTTAATTTTCTTTAACATGTCAACCTAGGCCTTGATCTCATAAACACCATGGTATCCTAATTAAAAAAATGGGACAGGTCTTGCTCAAGCAACTTTTGTAGTACAGCAGCGTCGTGTTCTCATGTTCAGTCATTGCAGACTACATCGAGAACATTGATGGTAAGGTCAGTTGTTGCAGTCCTCCGCTCCGGTGTTCGCTCCGTGATAGTGACCTGAAAAATCAGTTAAATATATCGCTATCAAAAGTAGTTAAGTCCAGTATTGAGATTTCTACAAAGAATGCAATTTGGCAATGACAAAAGACAGTTAAACGCACTTCCTACAATAAACACAGTAAATTTTAAATAACCTGATTTATCACAGTAAAGAAAATCTGTTTCCTCTCAGCATTAGAAATACAAATGGGTGTACTTGGATGGACATTCTTTTTTTCGATGGATTTGGTATTTTCTATTTTACACATTAAAATATCGCACAGACATAGACTATTTATTATGAAGAAGACACGTTTCTATTTCAATGCAAGAGCATTCCTGCATTCTGTTGGAGCTTAAGTTTGACATTTCCATTAACTTGGCTCCAGATGAAGATCAATGGTTACAAAAAGGGAAGGAGAATTTATGGACAATGCTGATGGCATTTACGGAGAATGCGAGGGCCACTGAATGAAATGCTATTGCGATTGCTTCCTTTATAAATATGACTAGATGAAATATAGATCTACATGGCTTTTAAGCTTGCCCGAAGACATTTTCTGAGACACATCATGCAATCCTTGTGGCTGTCCCTCCTTCCAAGAGCTGACGTTTTACTAGTGATTCTCTTATGGATTGAAGATCAGTGATATTGATGTTATATTACTTTTTGTGTCTGTTTGGTCTTTGAGTTTTAGTCCTGTCGTATATAACTCTAATTCACACCAAAGTTTTCAAATAGGTCTGATTTACGACACTTAAGGCCGCATCTCTTAATAACCATTAGAAAACAAAAAGCTTAAAAACCAGACTTCCAAGTCATATTGTGTTATCGAGTTATCTTCACGTGCCCATAATATAAATTTGCTGCCCAGGCATGACATGACCATTCAAAGACCCGATACAGTTTGCTTGTAAAATTTAATGATGAACATGCTCCCATGGAATATGCGCATGTGTTGACAAAGTGACCATACCGCACAGAATTCAGTTCCTTGCAGTGCACCCAAAAATTAAAAAAGACTTGTTGCGTCAGGAAGTTCAAATGGAAATAAAATCAACACTTTATACAACATAAAAATAAACAGAGGACCACAGTGAAAAATCGTTAAAAGAGGAAAATACCGTGAGCAAATACAAGGGCGTTGTTTCATAGTCCAGAGTTGATGTGGCTAAATACACAAATCCATATGGGTTCACTGCAAATGGAGTTCCTTCAGACCAGCTGATGTCAATCCCAGAGCTGGGATTTGATGGGGACTGAGGGGTAGAGGAAGTTAAGAAAACATAATGTACAGTTAACATACAAGACTGCTGAAGTTAGTTCACAAGGATCTTTTTCAGTCATTTCATTGTTTCGCCATTCAAACCTGCATCGTTATTGGTTTGGCCTAAACCTTCCTTCCGGCTTTCTTTGAGATACTATTGCAAAGTACTTGAACTACATTATGCATTGTTGTGAAATGCAAATAATGAGTAGAGTAAAAGGTGATACATTATTCTTTCCCAAAGTTTGTAATGCAAATAACTTGGTGTGCAACAGAAGTGCACTAGAGCTTCTATGCAAAATTGTACATCAAAGTGCATTTTTCTCCCTCTAGGGTGATGACCTTAAGGACATCTGTGATAACACCACTTCTCTGACACTGCATTTCACCCATGCCTTTTAGATATCTTTAGGAATTATCCAATTTGCGTAGACTTTTGTTAGGATCATACTTCACGATTCCTGGTTAAAATATGATGTCAAACGGCTTGTGCATTCTTAAATGACAGTAATCCTAAGACCATCACCCTTAAAGGAAAAGAATAAGCCTTTCAGCACTTTGGTGGACAATTTTGCATAGAACTTCCAATGTTATCCTACGCACTATGACATCTTGTGGGAAAGGATTGTGCCTTTCCTTAAAAGGGACAGGGGTGGCTATCGGTTTCACATCCCTTAAAATCCACACTTTTTCATACATTTTCAGTACCACGCATTTACCCTTTGGCTGGATGCTTTTGAGAAAATGCAACTTGAAAATCAGGATTTTCACAAGGTGTTGGCTGCCATAACTGGTCTTTCATTTAGTGCGTGTCAGGGACATGATGGCAAAAAGCGAGCGTCAGGCTAGCACTTGTTATGTGATGATATTTATCCACATGCAAAAACTTTCCTTGGTACTAAATTTTGTGCCTTCTTTTTCTTATGATCGAGGGAAGCCTTGAACAATTACCCGACTTTGATTGCAGTGCTGTAAATGTAGGATAAATAGTGGATGAAAGGAACATCTGTCTGACCAATGTTAGAGTTATTTATTAATGCATGCATAGCCTACGTATGGTTTTCTGTGCCATTTTTTTTTCGCCTGTATGTTTTTAGTAAGTTGTCATTGGTCTATGAGTCTCACAATATAAAACATGTAGCAGCGATAACTTGACGAGCATGGACGTATAATAGGGAGCTAGGGTTGATCACTCAGCTACCTCTCAAAACGCCTGCCTATCGCTGTCAATGAATAACACAATATCCTTTGATACCTAAGAAAACGAATGTTTATTACGTTACAGCTCTGCCACAAGAGAGCCAAGCGAGGCTTACCAAACAATGATAATGCTACGCGACACTTAAGCTTTCGCTTTTCTCTCTCTCTCTCTCTCTCTCTCTCTCTCTCTCTCTCACTCTCTCTCTCTCTCCCACTCTCTCTCTCTCTCTCCCACTCTCTCTCACGCACGCACGCACGCACGCACATGTATTTCTTCATCGAACTTCCAGAAAGGCTCGATAACTGACTTCAACCATCTTGACATTTCCAGAAAGGTCGCAATGGGCCGAGGTCAGGTATTTACAGTGACCGAGCAATAAATATACTCTCTGGAACGCTCCAGTCATTATTACTAAAGTTAATCGGGGTCATGGCTTAAAAATCAAAACCCCCTACCCACGAGATTACAAAGAGGGAAAGAAAAAAAAAAGAGAAAAAAACAAATAAACCCGGAATCTGGGTCACTGTCAACACGGAGAGTGAGCACCGAGTAAACGCCTGAGGCAAAAGGTGGAGGGGGGGGAGTGCAATACATGTAAACGCTAGAAGACATCTTTTGCTTGAGAGGCATTTTCAGATAGTTTAAATGCGACAAAAAAGGACAGAATTTGATTGACAGTTAACCATCGTCTCAGGCTAAATTCTCTGAGATTAACCAGGTTTTCAAGAGCCAGTCAAACAGGTGGCACATCGGCGTGAAAATTATTTTGACACTCTTAGGTTGGTCAGAGAAGACCAAGGGAGCATTTTGTAGAATATTCGTGAGACTTTTTGAAGTTTTGAGAGAAGGAACTGGTCTGCACGATCATAGAGGAAAATGAGATGGATCCTAGTGTGAGTTGGATGGAGAGAGAGAGCAAAAGAGAGAGAGTGAGAGTGAGAGAGAAAATAAGAGCCACCCTAGATAGATAGATAGATAGATAGA
>JAWQUT010000038.1:1564620-1602471 GCA_033807755.1 Ellobium chinense | reverse complement strand
GGGGGGGGGGGGGGGAGAAAAAGGAGGGAGAGGCCAGCCAAGATGTCCTTGTCCCCCGAGTCATGCTGGTTGCCTTTTTTGAACTACCAAAGGCCCTCACTTTTGCCTATAGCTTCTTATCCTCTCTTTCTCTGTCCACATCCTTAAAAACATTTTTACTTCACCTCTGAAATTGTGCCTACTCATTCATGCCCTCTCTTTCCCCTCCCCCACCCCATCTCGTCCCTGCTGCTATGCTTAACATGGCCTCTCCAATCTTCTCTTTGATTGTGAAGACTGGTTCTTTCTTTTCAAATTTCAAAAAGTTTCACAAGTATTCTTTAGAATAATTCCTATATCATCTCTGTCCATCATTAGGATCTCAAAATGATTTTGTTGTCAATGTGCTAGATTTTTCACCGTCTCTTAATTGCATTTTGATTTATTTATTTATGATTACCGATGCAACTAGAACAGAGTAGCCTACTTTGCTTAAGACAATGATTAACTGCCAGTCAAATCCTAACGTATAGTGGTGCGTCTTAATTATCTGAATGTGCTCCTCCATCAAAATGATAATTTTATACTGTCAGAATTGTAGGCCAAAGAGGGCTCACTAAATTATACAGGCAAATAAATCATACACAGAAAACCATACATAGGATGTGCAAAGTGGATGCTCTTTTTATCATATATTTATTCTGTCTTTACTAAGATTACAGCATTGCGATCAAAGGTGGGCAGTTGTTCAGTCTTTTAAAAAAGTGACTTCTCTCGGTCACAAAGAAGGCATAAAACTGAGAACCAAGGAAAGGTTTTACATATGAATAACTATCTTCGCATGATGAGTCCTAGCTTGCGACTCTCTTTTTGACATCACAACTCGACCCTCGCTAGATGAAAGACCAGTTATGGCGGCCTGTGCGGTGTGAAAAATCTCAACTTTCAAGCTGAATTTTTACAAAAATGTTCAAACGAAGACAACATGAAAACATGTCTGGTCTGGGGTTGAAAAAAATAATGTGAATTTTTTGAGGCTGTGATGCAGATAACTATCCCTGTTCTTCTGTCTGTCCAGCATACTCATCAAGAGAACAATGTTTAATTAGTCTTCTGAGAATTACTTCTAGATGGGTAGATCTCGTGAAATATGTCCTATGACCCTTTTGCACTGACAGGTTCAGGTCTAGTTTTGCCACGCATTTCCTATTTGCACCACGGGCAAACATGCTGGGAGGAAAGAAATATTGGGTTAGCTGTTCCAACTAAGCGTTCAAAATCGCTTACGGGAGAAGATTTCACTTCACAGAAATCTGCTGGCCACAACTTTTCTAAGATTTTCATTGACTGTCCGCAGCTGATGGCGGCTAAAACATTTTCTAGTTATTCTCTGCATTGCATCGCACAGTCAATGAATCAACTTATACGATTTTAAAAACTGTTGAGTGTTATCAGATGTTTTTGCTTAATTGAGATTATAGACAAAGAAAGGTTTCTGATGATGAAATCTAATTGCTAGAGTCCTTTGCTGAGAAAGCCAATTTGCCTTCAGAGCTGAATGCTGTGGGCTATGTCATCATGCCAAATTGCAAGGTATTTGGTGCCTTGTGGAAAGTGTCTTGACAAATCGAAATGCCCCGGAGTCTAAAATATGGACCACAGGAGAATATAATCGGATGGGAAGATCCTTTTGCCTACCTTTTATTATTTCAGGGAGCTCTAATTTTCATAAAAAAATCGGAAACAGCTCTTCCTCAGGATCTAATTTTCACCAGCCCCACTCGACGGTCTTATTACATGTAAATACCAGCTACCACAAAAATTCAGAATGTATTGAATCAAGTAAAATAGACGGTGTGTCATCTGGAATTTGCCACTAAAATCACCAAAACTGGCACCCCTACATTGTACCGCTAGAAAAACAAACAAAAATCAATCATTTCCAAAGGATCTTTTTTTTCAAGTTCAGCTAGCACTATTTGCAAAAATTAGATCCTTGCAAAAAAAAAGCAAACCAACAAACATTTTCTACAATATTACTGGAGGAGATGATTACACTAACCACAGAGGGGCCAGTAAATGTGAGCTGAAGTGCTTTGTCGACAACTGGATCTCCTGCAACGAAGGTCCTGGCAGGTGAGTTCTCGTAAATGTACCCAGTGGAGCTGGATGCTGTGATTGCCAGTTGACCACATTCACAACTGTTGTTGCTGCTGCTGGTTTCGGTCAGGATTATGATAATGGTAGCAAAGTCTTGTCTGCGATTGGAGGTCTGCTCAGTAGCCTAACCAGATATAAAAATACATATCTTACATAAGTTGGTGAAATAGTGAGTTGAATCATAAATAATGCCTCGTCACCAGAAAAGACTGTTTGCTTGTTTACCAAACTTTTCAGTGTAACAGGCCAACTATACCCAGGGTGTAACAATAACCTAGGTCATTTTAACTTTGGGTATACAGTAGTTCACAGTATTGCTTGGGGTGTTTTAACCCTCCCCCTTCCCCACCCCACCGTCCCCATTATGGTCTTAGCTAAACCAAATTATATGTCCCCAAGCCAGTTAATAGCCGGTCAAAAATGTTAGAGATTTTTAATTTTCAAGATTATCACTTGTTACAACATCAACATGGTCGTGAACATATTTCAAGTAAATAATGTTTTGTTATAATCAAGAGACTGAATTAAATGCGGCCCATTTGCAAAGCATGGGAACACTTTTCAAGTTCCAAAAAAGCATAATGTTATTATCACTTCCACCACCACCACCATCACAATGAATCACACTATGGCGATGATGACGACAACGACAATCACCCACACCACCAGACTGCCTTATTAGTAGCACAACCACTGTACATCAGCATCACAACTCTTCCCTCCCACCCTCCCCCCTCCCCTGTGCACACTTCAACCACTATTACAGTGCATTTTCATGAACTTTACCACCATTCAACGTAACATCATTATTACTATCATAACACACCACAGCACCGTAATATATCATCTTCGCCATCACTACATATCTGTATCACCACCACCACCATCATCATCAAATGACACCTGATGCAATGATAAACAAAAATTAAAGCTACATCAAAACCAGTGATAATAAGAATAAAGTAGAAAAGTGGACTTTAATATATTAAAACGTGAATCACAATTAAGATAATAAAATACCTGTATAGATGAATTTTCAAATAAAATGTGATTCTTCGACAGGTTAAACATATACTCAAACTCACTCATCAACACCATCATCACCAACACCACTGCAGTGCACTGTCATCATCACGAAAAAAACAGTGCACCAGCTCAGTGCACCATCATCTCCATACTATTACCACCATCATCATCACAGAGCATCACAACCAACACTACCATCACACTGTACCAGTATTACCACATCATCAACATCACCACCTCAGTGCAAAAGTAACGCTATCATCACTACCAATCATGCGCCAGTAGATAATATCCTCACCTGCAGTCAATAATTTATTTTGACTCAATCCTCGAAATATAGATTCTGGGAGACGCGCAAAAAGCTTAGGCGTCGGTGCTTAGGACACTGGTCACAGGATGCTAGGGAGCCGTCTCGGTATAAGGAATCGGTTCCAAGTAAGTGAGAACTCAGTTCCATAAAATTGTGAATAGGGATTCGTCATCACCGATTCCAGAACCGATTTCTGTCCAGGCCTACTGGGAAAGGAAGAGCTAGAATACTCACCTCAATGACTAGTTCCAGTTCAAATAAGTTGTTCCGGTTCAGTGGTTGCTGGTCACTCGGAACAGTGTAGGTCACCTCACATTTGTACTGCTTACCACTAAGAGGGGTGGACACTGCTCTAAAATATGATTCGTAGCCAGCTGGAATCGCTGTGGGTGCCAGAAGGAATATAATATAGATCTACATTTAATAATGGCTGGACCAGTTTGATTCAATGTTGGTTCCTCAGAGCACACAATTAAGGATACAAGAAGAGAAAGAGAGCACAGGCATGATAGCAAAAGCACAAAGAAACCGAGATCTAGACATAATTAAGAGCTTGTGCATTAATGATAGGATCTCTTACCACTGTTTAAGAATTTCATTAACTCTGCATGTTGAACACTTCTAAGGTTGTTTTTCAGCACCAATGCTCTATAATGTGATCACAAAATAATGAACCAAGTTTTTCTTTTAATACCTTTTTACTTAATGAATGGATTGTTTCAAACATGTGCATGGGTCCCTGAATTAATTCGTCTTAACCGAAACTATTTTTCTCTCCTTTTTCTCTTGTTTGTGGTAAACGGTTTTTTTTGTATTAAAATAATCATTCCTAAAAAACTGCAATTTCTGCGGTCAAACATTTAGTACTTTTACAGCAACATAACATAAAAGGAAAATACCAACGCATCCTGTGATGCATTTCGGTTGTTTGCATTGTCACTCCCGATAAAAGTAAGTAACGAAAATGTAGAAAACAAGTCAAAATATAGGGCTGGAATCTACATTGACTTCTCATTCTACTAATGGGATCAACATGGTAGAGTGACAATCTTTACAAGGCATAGAAATGCTGATACTGAAAGTAGTCTACTAGTTCCACTAATAACGCGAGAGAGAGTCAAGGAGCAAAGGTGATAGGATACCAAACGTACCGAATCTCACTACACATGAATGTCTTGGACGCCAACAAAAAGTTGAACCGCGGTGGCAATGGGAATCATCTTCATCCACGGAGAGAGTAAAAGAAATATCTACAGATTACATTCATTAATTATGTGCTTACTTATTCATGGAGAAAGTCAAAGAAATATATGCGGATTAAATTAATCAATGCTGTGACATTCCTCATGAAACTAATATGCCCATGCACATCTAGTGTGTTGATCATGTTATTTTGCTGTGTTGCAGAATTTTCAGTGACTGGAAAAAACTATAGGTTTCTAGCATTTTGCTGTAGTCTATGATAAGATATTAAATAAGAAGTTGCAAAAAAATAAAGAAATGGGTCATTTCTCATTATTTCACGAAAAATGTCATTTGTTAATATGTAAATTTTCTTCCGTCAACTAAGTTGAAGGAGGTTATGCGATCAGTCGGTTTTGACTGTATTTATACCTTGACTGAATCCAGTGATATTATGACGTTAGTGTCAAAAAAAGGCGAATATTTAAAAAGAAAGAATCTTGACTTTTTAACAAATAGGCCTACAGCTGAAGGGTCAGGTGTCAAAATTGTAAAAAAATCTACGTAAGGAGTTGTTACTCCACATCCAGTCATAGGTATTGTGAGGTAAAAATCAGTGACGTCACATGGGAGTACCTTTCTCGATAATTTGAGGGAAACGATCTAATGTTACTCCTCTCTCACAGTGTCTGGCAAACTGAATGGCGGACCTAAGTCTGTCAGTTTTAAGAACAACAAATACCACTGCCTACTGCATTTAAATGACTGACTTGCCTTGACAAGTGTCGGCATTGTCGAATGCAATGCTGCTACTGGGTACCAAGGACAAAATGGTGCTAACTTCTTGAACACCCCTGGATAATCACTTTCTACCCTGTTATTGTTCTTGCAATTTCGTTGCTTTACTTTGTTGCCTTTAAGTAAATGTCTCTAAACTGACTCTTGAAAATTCTGAATGTATTCGTTGCCTTTAAGCAGTTTTTTTCCCACTAGGTTCTCTTTAATGTTTAGATTTTGAAACTTTGTGCTGTGCAACTAAATGTTGGATGGGAAAGGACCTAATATCATTTATTTCATTACATTTATGAGGAGAACTTTTACCACAGACAGAGAGACAAAATGAAATTAGTTAAGAAGCGTATGCAAAATCTGGAAACTGCATTCACTTTTAAACAAACATTTTTAAACTATTCATTGGCTTGTGAACACACTACAATGTAATCCTTGTGGTGGTAGGTGGTAAAGATCCCATCGTTGATGCGCAAGCTCTCAATTGTCACACTTTATGTTTCCCGGAAAGCTCCACATTATCTAAGATACATGAGGAGTCTAACCTCATTAAGCTTGCAGCATACAGTGTCTTTCAGTTGCTCTTTTTCTGTTTGTATTTCTGACCCTCAGACTCTTATTCGCTTCCTTTCCTTTGTATGTCGCTTATTTCAATTGTTAGTCTGGATAAAGTGGTCATATTTAATAACGTCGAACATCCTTTTAAATAAATTCATTATATATGTTCAAAAGTTTTATGTCAAATTTGGACAGAATTATATTTAATCTCATAATGCTTGCAGCAGCAGTGTTTATATGGTCAAAACAAATGGCCTTAATGAATACTTTTAAGGCAGGATAATTTGCCTAACAGATTCCGCGCGCTTTAGATATCCGTGCAAAACAAAGTACTTTTGATATCTTCAGACTCTACCTTCCATTGCTCACAGAGTGGCTTCATCTTGGTTACGTATGTTTTTGTAGCATACATCGTTTATTTAATCATAAGTAGTCAGCTTTGTATAAATCTTAATCCGTCAAAATTAAACAAGTTAAAATTTATACAAAGCTACTTATGATTAAATGAATGATTTTTAAAGAATCTTGAAAGATATCAGGCATAGAAACCGCTTCCTCCTCTCTCTCCCATCAATTACTAAACGAGTCTTCAAGGGAATACTAAAAATACTCCATGCGCTTACTAAAGGCAACGTCACAATCAACAGCTGCACTGAGTGTGTCTTTGTCCTGCATGACAATGTCCACTGTACCACTAGGATTGGAAGCGTCAACTGGCTCTGGAGTGAATACCAATGCAGTATCCTGAGAATGAGGTCACAAAACTGATCAGTTTGGTTCGAATTTGATTTTCACCCTTAATTTAGACAATTTTAAGCCGCGTGTCAAGACACATGTCCTCTGATTCATTGTAACATTTGAGTCGGGTGCTAAAAAACATGGCAATCATAGGGAGTAGATAACTCATCTATTTACTGAGGTAAGCAGGGGAACAAACAAAGGTTCTTTCAAGACAAACATTAGGAGATAGTAACAGCAATCAAAACTAGGTTATGCAATAGACTACTCTCATTTAGTAATGGTATGCATGCATGGTCAGCCAAGCATCACAAGCCACAACTCCCGTAATCAGTACTTCCACTTCCTACTTTCTCAATGTCTGAGGAATATGACTGGCTGAATTGGTCTGCAATATTGGCTTTTATTGGTTGATACATCTTTTATTTTCAGAAGCGAGATTTGATGAAGCAATCATACTACCATTTATATTTACATTTAGTTTGAACTGGACGTGAATTATGTTAGAATTGACAACTTAAGGACCATTTATACCTATCGCAGATCTCCCGAAATACTGTCCTGAAATTTAACGGGAATGCCATGAGAGAAAAAGCAAAGAAACGAGCATAAGTGTGCTAAGACAGCGAATAGAAACCAACCAAATGTGAAGCAGGGGACTCATGTAGCCAAAAGACTGATTAAAATTAACAAGTGGATTTATTAGGCTGACAATTATCTTGTGCACAACTTTATATAAAAATCCTGTAGAAGATAGCCCTGCTTTACTTTCACAAGACTTTTTACTACCTAGTTTAGTTTGATTTTAATTTCGAAACGCTAATTTTAAAATTTCCAGCGGTATCAAGACCTCAGATTAATTGTACCATTTGAGAAGACAAGAGTAATTATGTTGCCTATTCTAAGATCACGGTTATGAAAACTCTGGAAAATATCAATACCTGCTCTGGTGTGGGCAAATTCACTCCCAGTGTTTTAAATATGTTTACAGGAAAGGAATGCATTACACTGAGTTCTATGCAGGGTTTCCCAGTGTTGACCATTTTGGTCGGGTATCCAGGATAATACATCATCATTTAAGATCCTATTTTTTTAAATTTTTATTTTTAATCAGTTTGCACTGAATATGTTTTGGTGTGTCTTGGTATGTCTTGCAGCTCTCTTTAGATCTGACATGTAAGAATGCACGCCAAAGGACGAAATGGTGCTCTAGTTGTGGCAGGTAACCATGGAGATGCGATGCATAATCCTCATTATGTACCACATTTAAACCCATTGTCATTGTATCAGTTATGGCATGAGTCTTTAACAACTGTTAGCCATGAGATGTGATCAAAAAGTCCCTAGATTGTGGGCTTAAAAGCTCATACACTTTCTTTGGGTGTTACATTCCTCCTTTACTTTCGAAGTAGTCCAGCTGGGAGTCGGCACAATGACTCCAGTGCTACTGCCAGTCCTAAAAGTATCGCTGCATGTCTTTATGTATCATCTTGTCAAGTGCGACTTTGCCTTTATCTCTCCATTAACTGAAATCTCTATCCATTCGTTTCTTATTTTCATCCTTGGGAAAAGGAAGCAATCACTTGGAGCTGTTTGCAGTTCAGATTGTCAATGATGACTTTCACTGTGGGGTCTTGAAACGGCAGAGCGAAGTTATTAGATAGAAGCGACCGGCAAAGTCGCACAACACGACAGCACACTCTGCCCTCAGTGTTCAGCAGTTTATGGCCTCAAACAACACGGCTATTCCAAATATTGCTAATCATTGCTTAGTGCAAGTTCTTGCACTTCCTAAAATGAAAATTAAGCTAGAGAGAAGGAGATCTGAGACTACAGAAGAGACATACATTAAACCGCAGGTGATGCTTCATTTGCTGACACCCAAAGACTTTTAAGGATGCTTCCAATACTAGACTTGGCTGATTCCCAGCTGTAAAGATGAAGGAGGAGTGTAACGTGTAGAGTAAGTCTACAAGCTTTCATAATTATGCACAGTTCAGGGACTTCTGTATCGCATTTCGTACTTTTACAGAATGTGGCTGAAAATATGCTGTGTGTATTCAGCTTAGAATCATGCAAATGTGCTCCCTTTCCCCTCATCCGCTTCCCTCCACCCATCCACAAGAAAAGAAAGAATAATACCTCATTAGTGCCAGAGGGGATTGAAGATCTGTATTTCGGTCTTTTGCACGAATTGTCACACTGCTCAGGACTGGGCACACATGATGGGTATACAAACCCTGGACCAAGGTCATCACCATCCAATATACGTATGATCATGGTGGTTGTTGATGATAGACTGGGGGTGCCACAATCCTGAATAAAAAAATGCAGAATGGTAACAGATTACACTCGTTTACAAAGTATGCCTACAACTTGTTCCATCAGCAGGGGGTCATCCAGCGCAGGTACACTATGAGCAGGATTTTTCTTAAATATCTTTTCTCCTATCGAATGGGTTGTTTCAAAATTTTGTATGAACTCTTAAACCAACTTTGGTTAAAAAAAAATATATATTTTACAAACTGCCTGTGTTTTCTTCATAAACATTATGAAATAAGTGATATCGGTTACGGTTCTCAAACATGTTCGATTGTACAGCACGAACAATGAAATTGTAAACATTACAGAAAATGTATTATAAACTGTATTATAAATATACAAACTACTCAAACTCAACGAACACAAAAATAATTTTCAAGAACCATGTTAGAGGCATTCATCTAAAGACAACAAATGAACGAAAAGCGACGTGCAGGACAGTAATAGTGCAGAGAGTTAATTTATTGAGATAGTCCTAAGGTCAACACCATTTAAATTTTGTCATTCGAAGGATGTGACAAAGTGCATTCACTATTGCATTCAGATGCCAAAACAAGTCAATCCATTGAAAACAATTCGCTGACAGCACACTAGTGACGCACTCCCAGTGAAAGCATACAGACTGCACAAAACGAACTGCGCTGAGAAGTCATTAGCTTCCAGTATTTTAATCCAGTTGGTCATCCTCTGATGATGGTGAAGAAGAAGATGATGCCAAGGATGAGGAGGATGAATCAAGGAGACTTGTCATGACTAGTTGTACAGAACGCCTTTCCGTCGCATATACGAGTATTAGATCTAACATTCAATTTCTATGACACTCTCACATGATTTTTCCAAGTTATCTTGCTAATACTGCTGATGGCATTTTCAGTAAGTTTCATTCTTTGGTGTTGCTTTTAAAGTGAATCGCCTCTTAAAGTGAAACCATTTTGCAGTGGTACTTGTAGGTCTCAAAAAAAAAAAAAGACTGGATCTGCCTATTGGGAGATATCCTGAGAGATAAGTATTAGTGCCACTTCAGTCAAATTGAAGCAAACGGTACTCTTATGTGATGTCAGTGGGATACAATTTTAAGAATGGCGACATTTCACTCATACATAATTGTGCCATACTGCAAAGCGACAACGCTGGGTCTGATAATAATATAGAATAGGCCACCTTCTGTTGTATTCATTATCACCAAAACTTTTTATTTATCCATTTTATCCTATAATGACACTAACATCACATTATCATTTAATCTAGTCAAATTATAATGACATACAAAAATAACCGATCATATTAATCTACTTCAGCCTTGTTGAAATTTGAAATATTCAGAAATTATTTTTACCCTACTGTACTACTATTAGATTGACGGTTGCTGCAGCATTTTCGTTTTTGTGAAATGGTGGGGTATGGCTCACTGGTTTATAAGTAGTGTCTTTGAATTTCTTTCTAAATATTTTAGATTATTTGAACTGTCTCCCATATATCTGGTACTTATACTTTTATCGGGAGTGAACAAGCAAGCCTGGTGTTTGGCCGTGATCCTGACATACTTTCCAACTATTCACACTTATACTTTACAAATATAATATGTACAATATATTATTACACCAGACACCATTATCTTCACTTGTATTTGACAGATTAAAAAAAAAAAAGAAAAGAAAAAGCTCTCACTTACCCTTGCTGTAACGGTGATGTTATAATATAGTTGAGCCGGGTCACAATTTGTTGCTCCATACATACTCTCAAAATCAAGTAACTGTGCTACTGACACAAATCCTTCAGCAGTTAAGGGCAGTGCTTGCAGTGTGAAGTATGAAGAGCCAGCGAACTGAAAAATGAATGTACCAAAATCCATGAAATGTCGAAAAACTACAGTAAAACCTTGATTTAAAGATGCCTTCAAGTGCAAGAGAAAAGTTTACTTAATAATGAGGTACATGAATACTTAATATTGAAGTCCCTCTGGGCAACAAAATGGTTAAATAATAAAGAATCTGTGCAGAATTTGTTAGTGGAACTTTGTATCAATGGTATTGTGTCGCAGAGGAATGTGCAAAAATCGACAGTGGTATGTAAACAAATGAATCAGGTAAAAATACATGTATAGCAAATATCACTCCCATATCAGCGGATTATTTTCTTCCTCTTCCACATTAGTTTAGCCATCTTGGCTTACCTAGAGACTGATGTTTCCTTTAATTAGGACTGCCAACAGAATAAAAGAAACACTCCTTTCGATGTCTGATGTGTTCATCAAACTGTTCACAGATCAAGAGCATAACAATACTACTTCAGTGCCAACCTGTGCGCCTTGACTGTCGCTGAGACTGTATTCAATCTGTCTGTTTGCACCCTCATCCCTGTCTGTGGCTGATATTTGTCGGAAAACTGTCAGGCCTATGGGGGTCAGCTGAAATATGAATATACACGATAGACACCTCATCACTCCACAGAGAAGACCCTAAAGATGTGTTTTGCAACGATCTCAAGCCCCTTTCCAGTACTGACATGTCCCCATTAGTCCAACTGGATCTTGGTCTTTTTGCAACTGTGTTTTCTGCCTTATGCCTGCTTCACACAGAGAAAGTTATCAGCCGTAAGTTTTTAGTTAAATGTCGTTAGGAGAAAATAACTAGTGGAGTTCCGTCAAGCCTAATGCAAATGTCTAAAGTCGTTTATTAGCCAATAGTAAAATGTCACGACTTTTATGACTGACAAAAACAAAAAGACCAGTGTTCATTTCATTATTCACGGCTCAGGATTCAATGCATTTATTGTTGATTTGCTATCTAATATGCTCTTTTTTTCTGGTGACTTTCTGCTTCCACTTTCTTTATGTGACACTGGCCTAAACTGTAAACTCTTTAATTCTATCATTCAGTATTTTCAGATGAGGACAACACCAGCAAAAAACAGGGCTTGTCCTAAACTTGTTCCCTACTTCAAGTGTCGGCTGATAGATTTTAATAGAGAAAATCTAGATTTTTATGACACACAGAAAGTATTGCAAAACTGATGATATTTAGAAAAGAATGTACTGTGAGCTCCGCGAAATCGTAATCAAACTATTGGCAAATTCCTTTTAATCAGAACATTTTTTCAGATACAAAAACACTGTATATTTGATATGAAGTCAGTAGATAATTGCAACTCCTTTTAATCTCAATTTTTCAACCCTTCCTAAGAGCTTCAGTTTCTCGGAGTCGACTGGAATGATTTGACCTCTTTTTTAAAATCTGCTCTTTCGCCCATCTGATTGGACGGGTCAGTCTGATCATCTACCACTGTGATAATTCCATTCAATAGATGTAGACTATTTTCCATTTAGACAACTCCCACTCAAGTAAGGGGTTGACCAGTCTAAGACAGATCTCTCCCATGAACTATGACTGAAATGATGGTGGAAGCTCATATTTATGTCCATACGTGAGTTACTCTATTGTTATTTGGAAGGATAAACGTGGGATTGACCTTTGACCTCAGTCTCTCCAGTGAATACAGGTAAATAAAAATCTAAAGATGGAAAAAAAAAAAACTCTCACTCAAGAGTGTAGAATTCAACAAAGCACTGGAGCTCCTTACAACTTCATAAAAGCAGACTAACAATGAGTCACAAACAGCAGTAAGATGACTGAGCGTGTGAAATACCACGTCGTCTTCATATGTAGATCTTCACACCTAAAATACAACTCTTATCCGTGAAAGTAGGAAAGTACATTTGGGGCTTTTTGGAAGTCTCTGAAAAGGGTAACCGGTCAAGAGGATACGGCTAAATAACTACCCAAACTATCCACATGCACCAAGATGACACTGTGGTGTGACAGTGAAAAATCAGAAAGTGATAACTAATGTCATATTACTTGTATTACAGCTTTTATGATTTCTGATTGATGGAAGATATACTGTCACATGCTCATGTAACCATTGGATAATCTAAATACTCTGTCTCAGTCCTTTCATGGTCTTTCACATCCTTGTAACATAGGCTGTCTGTCTGTCTACGTATTAATCTCTCGGCATTAGACACAGTGATCATCCTACTGATCATTGCTTAATCATGTAGGGTTAAATTATGAAACATTCAAACATCGAAAAAAGTATAAAAACATTAATGTAATAATAAATGTAATAAAGTCATTTACAAAAGTATGGGACCACCTTGCAAATTTTGATGTTTTGGTAACCAAGCTAATGTACCTCACTAAAAGTTCTGACAAATGAGATCTATTAAACATGAAACATTATGAAAATGTATGACAAAGGTGATGTGAGGGGAAAAAATTGCTAATTGGCAAACAGTATAACTTTCTTTAGTATTTTGTATGTCCTCCTTTGCTCTGACCCATTGCACTGAGGCGACAAGGCATACTGTTCACAAGACATTCACAATACTCAGCAGTTATTTGCTGCAACCATACTTCTTTTATGGAAGTGACAAGTGCTGTAGCACTAGAAGGCTGCTTCTCTGCCACTTTATCCTCCATATAGTTCCATAAATTCTCGGTTGGGTTCAGGTCAGGGCTGTTCCCAGGCCAGTCAAGAACTTCTACCTTGTTTTTTTTGAGATACTCTGTCACAATCTTTGACCTATAACATGGTGCTCCATCTTGCATGAAAATAGATCTGTTGTGAACTTCCATACGCAATGTCAGCTTTTCCTGAGGCTATTTAACATACTTTTGACCATTCTAGTGGGGCCTGGAGGAGGAATATACAGTCCAGCTGTCCTGTTCTTGCTCATAGCTCCCCAAATCATTTGACTTGGCGGGTGCTTCATTGTAGAGATTGTGTACTTTTTGTCATATCTGTGACCTTTTGGGTCTTTGAACATGTCTCTTCTGTACTACAAACTGCTGTAAAGTTGATTCATCTGAAAATAGCGCTCTTTCCCATTTTTCCACAGTCCAATCAGGATGTTTCATAGCAAATGCTAATCTCTTCCTCTTATAGCTGATGCTGAATGAGGTTTTGCGGTTGGTTTATACGACTTGAGACCAACTTCTTTGCCTAGACGCCATAAAACGGTGCTTATGCTAATGCTAATGCATTTTTCTGCAGATAAGCCCATATTTTGCGACATGAACTAGTCAGGGGTCGCGCCACTGTCAGTTTCATAACATTGTCATCTCTTCATGAAGTTTTACAAGGTCTTCCAGTTTTTTTCACGTCACCGTAAATTCCATAAACTTTGAATTTTTCGTTTGCACGATGAACAGCACTTTTGCTAACTCTTAGTCTTTCTGCTATTTGACGCTCTGAAAGACCTTCCATATTCAGTGCCACTATTTGTGCTCGTTGAACTCCTGTTTGTGATGTTTTTTTGCTCATTTTTCTATGTATTTAACATCACAAAAGAACGGCAAAAACTGTGCCCAAAAATCACAATAATAAAAAGCAAAGGGTGTTGAAATTACAGAAATGAGATACTATATGTATTTTAGGCAGATGATGCACCATACCCTAGCGCATGGTACAATACTAGGAAACAGTTGCTATTTTCGTTAATTTGCAAGGGTGGTCCCATACTTTTGCAAATGACTGTATCATGGAATGCAATAAACAGCTGGAGAGCTTTCAATAGAGGGCTTTTAATTTCAAGCTTGGACCTCTTTGGGACCGTTTTGACAGGCGTAGGCTTGCCAATATGGCATTAATACATGTTGTTATGATCATATTACATCTCACAGTTTGGAGGTGAAGTTACATCTGATTCTTGTTTGTAACATACAGTATGATCATAACACCCGGAAATGCCATATGCACATGCTTATCACTATCATAACGATCAATAACTTGAAAATAAAAGTTCTCTAGATGAAAACTTTGCTTATCTTACCTCATTCACACTGAACGTGTATGGGGCATTCTGAAACTGTGGTGTGTTGTCATTGACATCCATGATCTGTATCTTCAAGATTGAGTACAGTACCTACGGACAAGAAAACACACACACATACAATTTGGTACGAAGCGCATGTATACACAAAGGGGAGGTGACTTCCAGCGTCATATTATAGTACTGAAAAACTAACAAAATTTATTGGACCCATATTTTGACTATTTGTGTACTGACCGGCATAAAATTTTGCGTAAGCCTTTCTTTTAGTCTGAAGGTGTTGTTTTGCTTTTTTTCGGGGGGNGGGGGGGAAGGGGGGGTGTACTTTTATAGCATTGATCAGTCTGTAGTCTAGATATTATTCCACTGTTTATGTAAATTGCCTTCGTTATATGAATACTGTCCCAATTTGGTGTTTTTAATGGCAGCATGTCATTGGTTTTGCGGTCTGCAGTGAAATCTGGTAAGGATTGGGCAGAACTAAGAACATAATTAATTATTAACCTAGGCTGCGTTTCTGTTTCTTTTATATTCGTCTTGCTAGTCTCAGACAGCCAATGAGCGGAGTCTAGACGATTTGTGAGTGGAGTTTAGACGTTGCATCAGCGTTGCTTTAGAGTTAGACAATAAAGTTGGGATAAATAAGGTTGCCAGATTGCCTCTTTCGCAGCCAAAATACCACTCATATCACATTTCTACATACATTAGCAGTAAAATGTCTTGGATTATAACCCTCACTGCCTTCTAATGACAACAAGGCACATATGCAATAGAATGTCTATGTTTAATATAATCAGCAGCTCAGTAGGCTCTTCCCAGGCATTTTTGACTTTTTCATATGCGATTTGGCTCTGCTCCTAAAGAAGTCTGGCAAGCCTGCACACAGTATGGCGGTACTGGTTTGCGGATTTAAGTTTACCAGTGGTAGTTTCTTTATTGGCACCATTATCAAAGATGACCTAGTCAGAATTAGGGGAGGATGTTGCATCTGTTATTTATGCTGCTGTCTTTGCAAGCAACAGTAGCGTCGCCTAGACATGACAACTTCCAGAAAATTTTCTTGAATTAACTTCCTGTTTCATGCGACCTCCGCGCCCCCCCCCNCCCCCCTACCTACAGACCGCCCCTTCATTCTCGAAATGATGTCATTTCATTCTTGAAGAAGACATGAAAAACGCAGCTGTAGTTAGTGAACTTTAGCTTATTTCTCGTGATCTTGATCTGAGCTTGGTAGCTATTTTAGACAAACTGATCTTGACCAGAACTTTCGTAATTTTGGGTACTTGATCTGAACTTTAATTTTCGAACTAAATTTCAGTTCATTTCACATCTGACTCAAAAACCAGAAAAAGTGTTGATTTTTTTCCCCTTAGGGGAAGTGAGCGAAAAGAATCAGTTTTGAGGAAGAGCGTGGCGTTTTCAGTATATCAAAATCTCTGCACGTCACTTCAACAAAGTTTTGCCTTCGTGTACGAAGTGATAACTTCTCCAGCCACCTGATCTGAGGTCAAGACCCTGTTATGCCTGTTACATTGGTGTAACATTGCATGAGGCTGCTGGTCAACCGCAGTCTTGAAGTCTCTCTGCTGCAGACTGAGAAACGACAAAGTGAATAGGCAGTTATTTCTTGTGTGGCATGTGCCTTCTTTTGACTTTATTTTAATCACTATGAAAGATTAATGTGCTGAATGTGTTTTTACATGACTTAAATCAAACATAGGAAACAGTGAATATGCATTTTGTTTTCTTTTATCTATTCCGCCTTCATCTGCGGGTCCTATATTCGTGGTCAGGCTGTTTGCTCCATTAAATTGTGATGCTTGACCAGCCCTTTGATGACGCCAGATGTTCACTGTTTAGCTTGACCATGTACATCGTACCTAGAGAGTCCAGCAATGTTTGGTCTACCTAAAAGACACCGGTTCAAGTGGCATCTTTTGGGGTGAGAAGGGGGATATTTGCTACTGTAAATTTCAGAGGGCTGTATTAGTGCTCTCAAACTATTTTGATTCTTTTCGATGGTCTACTTTGATGTTACTGTGGACTGTGATTACAAGAATGTATCAACTATACCTCCATAATTTCCTTGCATCATTTTTACTGTTGTTGTAAAAGTGACCTACAGAGATTGTCAGTATTGCTACTGTAATTTTCTGGGGATTTGTATTAGATTAGAGCCATCAACTATTCCAGTTCCTCTCGGTGGCACTTCTTTGATGTTACCATGAACTACGATTACTATTATATATCAGTTATTACCACATAATTTTCTTTCAAGATCTCTTGACCGTAAAAGTACAGGAACATAAGATTTTCACTGTTGTTATTATTTATATGGTCAGGGGGTTGCCAGTTTGTCAGTATCTCATTAAATAATAAATAATGGGAAACAAGAAAAGAATAACAAGCGATATTTCCACTGATCCAGTTACATAAATAACTTATAAATGTCATATGTAAAACTGTCACGCCATTTACCTGAGAAATACATCTGAGAAATGCATTATATTATTACCATGTCCAGTTTTTTTCATTCAGATTTTTAAATGGGTTTGTTCAGTTTGCTCATTCTGCATGAGCGCGCATAATGATATTCTAAAACCATGTAGCGTACAACTATTTTTTCATCGGCATGTTTTGGAAATTATGTCACAAAAGTAAAGCCCATGCCAGACAAACAAAACGTAGAGTAATTATAAGACAATCAGTGGATAAGAAAAGAGTTATGATATTCTTTGAATTGACTACTAAACATGGCTCAAACTCACCACTAAGGTCGTAGAAGTGATGACCGCATATTATAGGGTTAATTGATATGGTGAAATCCTCAGCTTTTGAAAAGCAGATGATTTTACCAAGGCCAAAGCGTCATCGTTCAAATACTGCATGTAAAGTAGAAGCTTTGTTCTGCATGAGCGTAAGCACTGTTTATAAAATAAGATAAGATAAGATAAGAATGACTTTATTATCCTTAGAAAGGAAAATTGCCTTGGCTGCGGTACATGAGAGTAAATAATAAATAATCAAAAAGTCTAATTATAGTAGTACATAACTCATTACAATACAATACTCAGACTAACTCACATTCATGCATACTGCCATACGATTCATAAAACAGGTTACAACCTAATCACAACAATAATCACTCGTTCACTTCACAAGTTAGTCTCATACCCCCTCCTCCCTCCCCCACCACTTCTGGCCATTCTGACTGTGAGTTTACAGTGCAGTGTGCCACATTTGTTTTTAAGATCTACTGTGACGGAGAGTCCCTCATCACTCTGACTGAATGCGGCACGAAAGAATTTCTATATTTCTCTGATTTGCAACACAGGGACAAAAGTCTGCCGCTTCGAACTGATGTTTTATATTTATTAAATAGAGGATGTTCAATATCAGAGAGAATTTTATTTACTTTGTCGATAGTCGCTTTTAAATACACCTGATCAATAGATGGCAATGTGACATGCATTATTTTTCCAGTTTTTTTAACAATGCGATTTATTTTGTTTTTTATCCCTGTTTGTGATGTTACCGGCCCAGCATGTAATTCCAAACGTAAAAATGCTTTGGAGGGTTGAAGTATAGAATAACTGAATTATTTCATTTTATATGTTAAAATGTCTGAGCCTGCGTATGAAATACATTCTTTGATTGGTTTTTTTTATTAATCTCTTCAATATGATATTGCCACGAGAGTTTATTGTCAATAGTTACGCCTAGATATTTATATTTGGTTATGATTTCCACGTCCTGGTTATTTATTGTCAGAGGGGTTATGGGACTCTTCTTCACCCGAAAGTCAATTACCATTTCCTTGGTCTTACATTCAAAAGGAGGAAATTGTCCTCACACCATTTGGTGAACTTCATAATCTGGTTAAAATATTGTTCTTCATTGTCTCATATCAGACCAATAATGGATGTATCATCTGCAAATTTTATAATTTGAATGTTATCAAAACAACTCCTACAGTCATTGGTATAGGTGGTATACATAACAGGGGAGAGCACACATCCCTGGGGGCGCCTGTATTTACAGTGATTGATGGTGGTTTTACTTCATTTAGTTTGACATTTTGTGGACGTGCAGTTAGAGATTCAAGTATCAACTTCATTAAATGTTCTGATACGTTCAAATCTTTCAACTTGTTAATCATCAAGTGAGGCTGAATAGTACTGAATGCCGAGGAGAAATCTATAAACAGGATTCTGACATAATTCCTTGGTGTATCCAGATGTTTGTAAATATTTTCTTATAATAACAATATGGCATCCTCAGTACTTCTAGAGTGCCGATAGGCAAACTGATGGGAATCTAGGTGGTCTTTTATTTCCAGCTTGAGATGACGTAATACAAGCTTCTCACAACATTTCATCACGATCGATGTCAACGCAACGGGTCGTAAGTCGTTTTTGGAGGTTACTTTAGCTTTTTTGGGGACAGGGGTGATTTCAGAGGTTTTCCAAATTATATTAATCTTTAACTGAAAACTGTTTCTTGATCCTATACAATTATTGTTAAATTACATAAATGTGTTTGCTTCACTTGGTTTTAACTCATGTTGGCTTTGTTACATTTATGGATTTGCATTATAGGTCTACTGGCTATTGTCTGCTGTTTATCTTGAGTCTTACGGAATCATTTACTGCTCTCATGAACTGAATTTGATCTGAATGTATCAGAAACGAGACTGGTCTGATCTGAAAACTGTCAGGTTTCCTAGAACTAAGCTAAACTTGATCTGAGGGCATTTTTCCTTGATAAACATTAGTTTGTATGCTAATGAATGAGCAAACATCATTCGCAAGTCAATGCATACATTTATTGCTCTTTAGCATGAGTCGCAGTCATCTTCGCGTGCATAGAGACTGAAAATCCTTCGCTAAGGACCGCCCACAGAATAAACGGGCCGCCCCTTGCGTGCAGCCACAGGAACCAAACAAATGCAACCCTGCTGTTTTATGGACAAACCACAATTTTACAGGGGGCTAAAATCTCTCGTGTTCCACCTCTAGTTGTCATTTAGTCAGTAATGCAAACAACCAGCAACCTCAAATACAGTGGAAGTCTGTTAAACCGAAAGCAAAGGACCATACAAATCGTTTCAGATTGACCGCGTTTCAGAGTAACTGGAGTGCCTGTTTTTACAGTAGTAACATAGCAGAAAACATAAAAAATAGTATCTTTAATCATGTCTAAATACAGTGTAATAATACTGGTGCAGATTCCCAACGCACGCATCTCTACAATTTTATTGGTGTTGAGATACACTGATAAAAATGTCTAAGTAGTAAAATTTATATGTCTTGAATAAACATGATGCCATTCTGCAAAGAGTTCAAAAGAGGGGAAGAGTTGGTGTGCAATGTCACATAGCGGAGCAGACTGACAATGCACCAGTAGTCTACCTCTAGGTGTTGGAAAAAGGAAGAAGTGAATGCAATAAAACAACAGCAATAGTCTTTATTACAGGGTTAAATATGCTACTTTTGAATGTTTACTTAAAATTGCATGAACGAATGGCATTACATGTCTCTTCATCAAGACCACCATCTGCGAAAGATACACAGGAAAAGCTGTACAAAGGTACACAGGTACCCAGGGAAAATATAAAAGTTACATAGGGAAAAGGTACAAAGGTAAACACGCAAAAGGTACAAAGGGGAAAAGGTACAAAGGTACACTAGGTACACAAGGAAAAGGTACCCAGGCACATAGGGAAAAGGTACACTAGGTCTACAGGGAAAAGATACAAAGATACACAGGGAAGAGGTAAAAAGGAAAAGGTACACAAGATATAGGCTAAACTGAAAATAAAGTGAAGGTACACAGGTATAAAGTTACATTAGGTACAGGGAGAAAGTACAAAGATACATTGGGTGCGCAGGGAAAAGGTACAAAAATACACAGGGAAAAGGTACAAAGATACACTGGGTTAAGGTACGAGGGTATACATGTGCAAAGGTACACAAGGAAAAGGTACAACAATACACTAGACACACTGGCAAAAAGTACAAAGTTCAACGGGGAAAAACTACACAACCACTTATTCGGAAAACACTTGACAGTCACAGAAATGTTTCTACCAAACAGTTTAAACAGCAAGTTTCAGATTATAATGGGCAAATATCAAATGCTGAACATAGACAAAACATCAGTTAAAACATATCCAAGCCATTTCTTTTTTGGATAGATTGAAGTGAGATTACAAAGAATGTACAAGAAGCTCAATGGGATTTCGAAAATCTTTCGGATAATGCAGTTTTTCGGATTAACTGGCTTTGGTTTATCAGATTTCCACTGTAGTATAGAAAGACAGCATGTAAAGCTCCAAACCTAGATGTCAAACTTGATCCATTTTGGCGTATGAGGTATTTTTTTTTTCCGAAAACAGCATTTGACCCATGGGAAGAGGTAAAACGGAAAAAGTACACAAGATATAAAATGGAAATGAAGTGAAGGTACACAGGTATAAAGTTACATTAGGTACAGGGAAAAAGTCCAAAGATACATTAGACCACACATACATTCATACATGTACGTATGATCCACCAGAATAAAACCTAACTTCACAATTTGACTCTGACTTTTCACCTTTGATGATTCTTTGCTTCAGTTCATTTGCTAGAGCAAAATTGCAACTTTCACTGTGGCTTCATTATGGCATAATAATAACCTAGAGGATTATGCAGCAAGGAGTTACGAAACTGACAGTTTCGGGTTCAAATCCTTCAAGAGGAAGGAAAAAGTCAACAGAAAGACACTTAGGAATCATGACATAAAAGTGTTGCAAAACTCCTTTAAAGTGAATGGAAGTTAAAAGGCCGAAGCGCTTGCTAGACGGGGATTCTCCGTTGCCTTACTCTCCGAGTAAAGAGAGTTTCTTTCCTATGTACAGATCAACTGCTATAACATCAAGGATCCCCCACCCATGAATGAGGCAGGACTCAATAGCGTCGACCATACTGGGTCACGGATGGATACTGTACTGGTAATGCGGCTGGATAAATTTGTACTTAATGTAAGTAGCATACTAATTAGAGGCATTGGAAGAGACAACTGAATTAGCAATGAGTTTAAATTACTTACAGGGGAACCTGAAGTTTCTTGACACACCAACAGATACTGAATAATGTTGGTGTCATCATCCACACTGGCAGTGGCACCCTGAGAAAGAGTACAGAATATTTTAATTGAAACTACCCCAGAATCAGGAATCTGAGGCCGTAAAGATGGCAATGTACAACTGGTCAAGACTAAAACTGCAAAGAGCTCAGAGAAAATATGGTACTTACACATTTATGCTTTAGTCCAAAGAATACTAGTATATAGCATACAGTATATTATTATTATTATTATTATTATATAGTATATAATAACATACAGTATATTATTTCAATACAGACTTTAAACCTTATTAACTCTATGTCGTCCTGTTCTTCTGCATCACTGAGAAGTCAAAAGTACATCACTTGGCTGAATCATCCTGAAAGACCCATATACCTGTTGCCTCTCACTATGGGAAGAGCCGTAGTTACGTTTAAAAACAACCTACAGTGGAGCATAGGCTACTTAATGTCGACAAGCTTAGAATGTAAACACGGATGCTGAGCAGAGTATTTTTGATTTTTTTTCTGCACTTTTTTCTTCTCATTGTTACTAGTAATTATCTTCAGGTAATCCGTACACATGAATATACACAAACACAGCAGTAGTATTTTTCATCCCGTTAGTCTCTTTAGGATGCTGTTTACATGTTGTTAGTACGATTGGACATTAAATTACCGCACTAGCCAACCGGTGGGCCTATGCTGTCAAATCACAGTAGTGTAGTAAATCTGTGCTCTCATGCCAGCACTCAACTGTAATTTTCTCAGTAACTACTAATGCGACATTCATCAAACTTATGTCACTTAAGCATCTGTCTGAGACAATCATTTGCACTATCATTTTATTAAATACAATTATTTCTTCGCTGAGTTATTAGCGCTTAATGTTATGCAACAGAAGTACATGTAGGTAAGCTGCCTCTCAGCACATCAGATCATGTTTTCTAGTTATCAGTTTTCTAATGACTTGGGATGATCTGTACAACATATTTATCTTGCTATGCCCTACAATTTGATGTATGACATGTCGATGTAACTTGCACAGCTACCCTGCCAGCCTCCATTAACTTTCCAGTAATTGTCCATTTTCCCCACATTGATGCCAAATTAGCGCATCGCAAAATGAGGCGAGAGGCCTCTGACGTAGTAGCTCTCCGATAGGTCCGCATAACCATGTTTACATTTTACACCAATCTCCCCCTGAGTTAGTCTGGTTTGGAGTCCGAGTCTGGTCTGGAGTTCGAGGCTGGTGTTAGTCCATGCCTCAGCGCAGTCGAGCCCACATCTGGCTCCTGCGAGGCTCTTCATGCATTCTCCCCACAAGGCTGGCTGGTAGTCTGCATGCCGTGACTAATGTTATAATATTCTATCTACACTGCATACAAACTGTAAAACTATTGCATATGCTTATTGTTATTGTTATTTCAATTGATTTTGGTATTGTTGTAACAGGGATAAAAGAATGGAAAGGGGGGGGGGGGAANNNGGGGGGGGGGGAATAATGAAAACAAAAGTTATCTTGTTGATGGATGAAAAAGAAAGGAGGAGGGAAGGATGCTGCGTTTAATATCAGAGACAAAGATAAGGAGCGCGCCAACTTTTATCCTGTGGATGCAACTATACTGTTGTTCTGCTATTGGTCGTGGCCGGTATAGTTCCCGTTTGTGTCATAAGTTCAATTGTTCATCTTTATAAGGATATGTGTATGATTAATACGTATTTCTGTTAACAGGCACACTTTTGGTCGGTCCTAAGGTGTACGCATTATCCGTGTTCCCACTATATCAATCGCAATCAATCGCCTAGGAACCATGTACATAACAACCCTTCAATTTTCGTTCTGTTTGAATTTGAAAATTTGCAGAATCTTATCTGCTAGTGCTAGAGGGCCAGAAGCGTGAAAAGTCAAATAAAAATTATCAAGAGAGAATATCAAGCCTCAACTAGTAACTCTTATTCTAGTAATTTTGGCATGAGAAGTGAATTCGATAACTACTGTGGTAATGACGAAAAGTAAGAGGTTCCATGTGCAAGTTGCGCGCGTTAAGAATCCCTTGACAGTTTAAAATCGTTGAAGAACAGGCTGTCCGGAAAAAGTTGTCGGGAAAATATCAGTCAGTCTTACACCCAGAAAGGGGCAATACAGCTATAATAGTGCTGACATGCTGTAAAATCTTAAAACATACAAAGAAACAAACAACCAAACCCACTGTGCCACATCAAACCTTCCTTTCATTTGTTATATCTGTAAGCTTTCTCTCCTCCGTTCTTCTCCTAACAATTTTCACCCAATTTTCCTTGGGCATTGAGAGAACTGACGAGCAAGTAAGTCGCAATGCGGGACCCTATTAGTATTAGAGTTATATTGCCTCTTTATCGTCCAGGTTTAGGTCAGAAATAACATCCTGTGCCAAAATTTAGACTTCATAAGGCCCTAAGTTATAAAAGTCTTGGATACCCCTTTCAAAAAGTTACTTTAGCAATTTTTTATATGTAACAGATAATGTACAGTACCTGTGATTCCCTTAGGCTACATGAAGCTGTAATATATAACCACCGAGCAAAGCTATCAAAATCGATTTTTCTTTCGAAATTTTGTCAGACCTCTACGGATTGTGTGGCTTACTAGCTAGCTTATACGCAAATCCGGTACCGATAAAATCCTACGTGTATTTAAGTCAAAAGGTACACAAACCTCATACATTAAGACAGACGATACGTATAAAATATAAGTGTTGAGTTTCCTTCTCTGCCAGAGCACGATTCAAAAGCCTGAATAGGAAGTTTGCTAATTACAGCACAGTGAGCAGGACAAAGGAACATGTCATTATGCAAGACTTTACCAAACCACAAGAAAAAGACTTGTACACATTATGTACCGACTTACGTCACGATCTATGCCTTTCGTCATGACCACATAATAACTCCCTAGCACAGCGTTGTAATCATAAGTGAAGTATTCATCAAAGGGGAAACTATTAGGTTTGGAATCATCTGATCCAATGATAACACTGAAAGGTTCTCCTGTTATTGGAATCTGTTGTATAAACTGAGGATCTGTGAAACAAAATACATTAACTACAGTTATTGATATAATAATACATGTACATCTACAAAGCTACATACGAAGGGCAGTGCAGTATCTTAAATGAATTACCTCTGTCTATCTGCTCGTCAAAAAAAAAAAAAAAATTGAAGCACATTAATCTGTCACATTCTCAGTTACGAACGAGACACTGGAGCCAAAAGAACCAACTGAGTCCGAGTTCACTTGCTTACAGCTTTCAATGTGTCGGCTCGTAGCTCGAAAAACGAAATGAAAGGCTTAATTAGCATTTTTAATGAGCTCACCGAATACCGCATCAGGCCAAAAGAAAGCCAAATGAATGATCCCTAGCCCAGCCAGAGCCCTACTGCAACAACCTGTCTTTTATCTGTAACGATCTGTCATCTGTTTGAAATGTTAATGTTCGTCATGATTTCGATCCAATGAGTGAAAATCAGGAGCTCCACAACAAACACAGAAATGAGGTGTCAGTGACAGTGGGAGTGTCTATTTATCATTTTGGATACACTGACCAGAAAGAAACCTCACAATCGCAATACGTTGTCCATGGAGAAAATTGCATTCAAACCCCCAAACTTCTGCACCAAAAATTGAAAATTTTGCATGCACAAAGTGGTAAGATTTGCGCCAAAACGTGCAAAAAGTTTGCAAAACTGGCCTTGTACTTCGTTGCATTTATCTAATTATCACCACATTACACTGTTTACTAAAGTACCATTGTAAATTTGTGGACATAAAACACATTTTCTAGACTAGTTCCTGTGGACGCAATATTGCAACTATTACATAAAAAGTGTAATATTCCGCCAAAATGCGCAAAATTTGCACCAAATTCGTGAAAAATGTCTAAATTTGCTAAACTTTGCAAAATTGCATCAAAACCTCAAATATGTGTAAATTTCCAGTAATTTACGACTGCAATTTTCGGGAGNGGGGGGAACAGAATAAAGAAAGGCAAAATCCGAGGCTTCTCCCACGGTGTGATTTAGGGTTAAGGAAACGGGTATGGTAGATGTGATGTCAAGGGTTAAGGGTTTGGTTTACACTTATTTACAGAGAACCATTTTCTGACACCGTCTTGGGAGAGCCCCTGATTATTGCCGGCGAAATTACTAGCATATTTCATCTAAATGTGATTTCTAGGACAAACAATAACAACAGAAAAGACTGATAAGATTAAAAAATGTTGTGTAGGGTTAGTCTGCTTTGTGCTATCGGAAGTTTGTTCCGGCTTACCAGAACCTCCTGGAGTGGCAGAACCTGTAGGGTCATGTTCTGGAAAGGCAATGTCTATATTTGGATTCCAGAGACAAACTGTGGAGAAAGAGAAACAACTGATCATGTCCGCTTAGAGGCCTACCAGTGTTACAAAAACAGAGGCGAGATATGGTGAAACCCTTCACTATTTTAAATTCAGTCACACACTTTGCACCAGAACATCTTTTTTTTTCCTGACCGCATGAAGACGTCATTTCATACTGCATGGAAACTTTGCACTTCACTGTCCCCCCAAAAGCTATGGTATGAGAATGTCGTGATATGAAAATATTTAGTACACTTGTATTTGAAATAGAAAAGCAAATCCTTCTAAATCCAGGGGGTGTCCACAGCTTTTTATTGGCGGGGCACGCCTCCCGATGATAACGGTCAAAAGGTTCAGCTTTAATCATTTCTAGTGGTGGCTGGCATCTGAATGTTAGGTATCGCGATACTCTGCCTTCAAATTCAAAATTCTGATACTTTTCAGAGAGTAAGCATTTAAAACCGTTGAATACCTTCTGATAATTTAGATACTTTTTGATATCGCCAGACTTTTCAATGGGAAAACAGGTAGCTGGCCAGAGGAGTTTCAAAATGTATTTCATTGCATACTATCAATTTTGCTTAACTCTGCACTGAGGAGACTGGTAGCTAGTCTGAAGTGGTTTGAAATTGAGAATCAGATGAGGATCAAAATAATTTCGATGGTTTTGGTACTAGTCCAGGTCATGTTAGCCGGATTAGGTGAGACAGAGCATAATACTGGACGACAACGAAGAAATAGACAAAGAAAAATCCTGTTTGGATCAGACCACAGACTTACTGGACTAGACTGCGTATGCTTCTCTTTCCGACTGTTCTAAATGGTGGATCCTGGCAAGCTGCGAACGCCAGTTACCAATTTGAATAGGTAAGGCAAGCGAGGGGTTGTTTACCTTTTTACTTATATGATTATGTGGGGTTTGTAATAATTAATAATCCTTTTCATTTGACTAAGTTGCTTATGAATCATTTAGCCCATCTTTTCGTAACTGACAGTATACTGTTGTCCAGGGACTGTTTTTTGTTTTTGAGATATATTAACAGATGCAGAGAAACAAAAGAATTTTCGTAAGCTGGCTACTTGCTGATGGAATGTTTCCCACGACGAATTTCTAAATCTTGTTGATGATTTGGCATGATACTTTATTATCATCCTTGAGTATCATAATATGTCTACGGTTCATTTCGTTATATGACTGAGGGCACTGTTTTGTAATTGAGTGTTCATTTATTCTTAACTTTGAAGTCCGATTCCGATATGTTTTTTGCACATTATATTCATTATACGGCAAAGGTGTCCATAAAGTTCCATTTTTAGTTTGTCTATGAGCTGCCCTCATTCAAACAGCAACACCCCCCCCTCACCCCCTCTCTCTCTCTCTCTCTCTCTCTCTCTCTCTCTNCTCTCTCTCTCTCTCTCTCTCTCTCTCTCTCTCTCTCTCTCTCTCTCCCTCTGTGTGTGTGTTTCTTTTGAGGGAAACCTGTTAAAATTACGAAGATCAAAATCTGTTTTGCATCATTCTGTAGTGTTTGTTGAGTTTACAAACAACCATGTTCTTGTTGGTTTTTTTTCAACAGTCCTTCCATTTTCATTTTCCCCTTATCCTGCATCCTTATAGGCTAGTAACGTTTGGAGAAAGAACTGGTTGAATAACCATCAATCCATGTTTGCCTGCCGTGTGCTAACTACCCAGGTACAGTAGTACAGTCGATCTAGTATCCTCTATGCATCAGTTCTCGTGAGGCATCAATATCAGGGATCAGTGTTGCCGTTCTGATCATGCGCTTTTCCCCTAGAGCGAAAGTGATTTGTTCCCTTAAGTTTCTAGGCACGATGAAGAAGCAAAATTTGTGAGAAAAAAATATTATAATTTTACTTTTTGAAAGAAGAAAACCAGGTATTTTACCAGTTTTACCCTGCAGCTTTTCATAAAGCCATTTTACCGTACGATAAGGATAAGTCATTACGAGTAGCAACACTGCCCTGATGGAACTTTCTGGCAAGTTGAGAACTTAACGCCTGTTAATAAATTAATGTTACAACTATGATAAAAGAGCTTGTACTCTGTACCTCATATTTTGGGACACTTTTATTTTTAATTTACATGGCATGCTTTATTCTTCCGAAATTTGGCATGGTGATAAAGAACACAAAAGTTTGTGAGACTCGTTGTCAATGGAAAACACAGCAATGACGATATGAACAGACATGCAGTTCATAAGAACTAACCAACCTGATCCAGAATTTCATGTCACTTCTCAAAAGATTTTTTTATGTCCCGTTTTTGTCTCTGTTAGACTAGCATTGTACACGGCACGCTCTCACATGAATTCATTCTGCCAATGTCAGTTTACAAATTTGCTGGATTTCGGGATTCGACTCCTGATCTCACCATGAGCAAAGGCCCCTGGGAGAGTCCTTTGTCATTGCCCTCAGTTCATACATAAACCTAAATTGTAAGGCATACTTAAAGTGTCTGACACTAGCATCGCGTATGTCTGTTATACTTCCATCAAGCGCTAAACACAACACAACACAACACAACACAACACAACACAACACAACACAACACAACACAACACAACACAACACAACGCAACACAACACAACGCAACGCCACGCCACGCCACGTCACGTCATGCCACTCCACGCCACATCACGTCACATCATATCATATAACATAACATAACATAACATAACATAACATAACATAACATAACATAACATAACATAACAATATAACAAAGTAAATTAGCAAGATTCAGAATTGTTTGTTTGAGACTCACTTTGTGCAGAGACTTTTGTGATGATCATGAAACTCAGGACCAGTCCAGACAATAAAAAAGGGGATGATGTCCTTATCGGTCTCATGTTGGCAGAGTCGTACCAGCTGCGGATGTCTGAAGAAGGACTACAGGTACATGAAGGTACCCTCGGACAAAAACCGTCAATTCGACAAAATAAACTTAACAAAAGAAAGAGATAACTGATTAGAAGCTTGGAATTGTGCCTTTTTACAAATTATTGAAATGGATAAATGAAAGAAATTAATCCACATCATTCTATAGTTTATTAATGGTTAATTTGTAGTTGGACATAGATGGTTTGTATTAAAACCGAGTAAGCCGTTTTGCGCCGTCTGCAGAGTTGAATTGTTTGAACCGATGCTTGTGACAGTTCTATGGAATGACTCGGACCTTTGATACCCCACACAGGTTTACATGGTTAGTGCTTTCACGGCTTGATCAGAGACTAAGACTTACTCCTTTAGTTCCGAGTAGTGAGAATGCAGTAATCATTGCAAAAAACTGATCACTAAAAACATATCGTAGTTTCATAATTCCGATCACTGGGCCTGAGTGATTGAGGAATCTAAAATCTTAACGACAGATATGAGTAGATCTAGCTCCCCTTCACAATTCACACTTTGCAATCACAGTTCATAACTGCTATTCCGCTAACAGAATGTGAGGGAAGACAGCCATTATTGAATCAAAATGTATTAAAATGCTCATTTTCAACTTCCAGATTCTACCGAAAACTTTAGAAATCATACTTAGCAATCTCAGTTCATGGTTTCGCTAATAACAACTCTGGATAGACTGTGATTAATATTTCATGATTGATCCATTTCTTGCTATAATCAGCATTTAGATTCTTCGTAAAACCCTACAACTCACACTTTACAATATTATCAGTTCAAGATTTCGCTAACGACAACTTCGTGTAGAGCTACAGTGCGATTAAAATAAGACTTTCCCGTCCAAAAGTTTTCACTGAAATAGTTCACGGATATAAGTGTCTCACTGTGACAAGGTCCGCCCGAGTTGTGTGACGTTGCTGGTGAAAGGGCGTTGGCTCTGGTTAATGTGATTTCCACGAAACTGGATGCTTTCAGTTTCAGTCAGACGCAAAGGATCTTCTATTTTAATATTTCCATTGTGGACAAAATAAATCTCATTGCACAACAGTCTGTTTACCCCTCCTCTAGGCTCCGTTTTATCTCGTAATAATTGCTGAAAGAGATCACACTAGGCAGCTGAAAAACCGGTTTTCCTCATTCAACCCGGAAGGAAAGTTTTCTTCAGTTTTGCGATAGATGCGTTTTGGCTGACGTTACGAGCAAACTGAAGTCCTCCGGACATTCTTCTCTTCGACTGATATTTGGTGGCAATGGGACAATACATTTAATTTAGCTGCCAGCAATAAGATATTACTTTCACGAGAGGGATTTTTTTTTTAACCTTAGCAATGGGTCGCGGTATTTAATCCACGCTGTCGATGAGTAAATGAGTAAATGAGAGGATGAATAATTTAATAAAAATCTTGACTGAGAATCGTTTTCTTTGCTTTGTTTTGTAAATGGGTTATTTTTTTTTTTCATATGCGCAGCAAGAAGCATTTTAAGGAATTGCGTAATCAAATTACTTGTTATCTGAACATAATATGAACAAAAAAACGATACTTGTCTCTTGTAGATTTCTGCATATACCTATTTTGTTCCTCTGCTAAATCGNCACACACACACACACACACACACACACACACACACACACACACACACACACACACACCACACACACACACACACACGTTTCCAATCTTTGGAGGACCTATATAAACGCTCCTAATACAGCCGTCAGTGATTAATAAAATGTCGCGTAATCTGTAATTGCTCTGGGCTAAATGTGTCCTTGGAGACCAGGTAAGAGAATGCATGTCAAAATCAAGCAAACCTGCTCCCCTCCCCCCCCCNCCCCCATACCTCCTCCAGCCCCCAATCCCCAATTTCTTGTGCGTTCTAAAGCGGAAAGTAAATATTTTCTGGGAAATGTCTACTGGGAATGATTTATCAAAGAGGAGATGCATCTGTTATTAAAATGCAAATAAAATCCTTATTAGGTCTTTGTAATTGGCTAATTTTCAACTATTATGGAGTCAATTTTCACGTGGTCTGATTAATCTTATCTGGAAAATAATTTGTTATCTTTAAAACAGCTCTGAGAGATACAACTGATAGTGTTGTGGAGAAACTGGCATTTACTTCCGATGACCTTCCTAGCATTGGCGGCATATAAATGAGCTTTATTATTATTATTATGAGATTATTATTATTACTTTGACTTAGGAGTTGTAGTAACAATTGGAAAGAGCTGTTGCAGGGAAGACAGATTCATTTGCTGAGAACATTCAAGAATAATGTTAATATATGGCATTTTGTTTTTGAATGTGAGCAGTATGATGATATTATACAAATTTGTATCGAGACTGTTATAATCCATGTAAAGAATCTGATAAGAATCATGTTTTCTCTGAATTTTTAAAGCTATCCATTTTTCACAAAGCATCATTTGTTTTAGTCTGTTAACCTGTCAACATTTTTATGTCCAAAATTGATCATTTATGTAAAACGTTTCTTAAATTATCCTATACTTTAAGATTTCCTAACCGCTACGCGCATGCTATTTAACCTTTTAAGGATTGTATTTGGAGTTATAAGTTCTATTTTATGGACGCGCAGCCGAATCTCCGCGATCTCCGTAGAGGGGAAGTTCCAATAAATATGAAGTTCCAATTAAATTATTAAAATGGGAAGTTCCAATTAAATTATCCTATACTTTAAGATTTCCTAACCGCTACGCGCATGCTATTTAACCTTTTAAGGATTGTATTTGGAGTTATAAGTTCTATTTTATGGACGCGCAGCCGAATCTCCGCGATCTCCGTAGAGGGTAAGTTCCAATAAATATGGAAACTCCCGTAAACAACTCGCTCCTTGAAGCCCCGCCAAGGCTAAGCAAATAGACACTACTTTAGCTGACATTTCTGGTGGCACGGGTCACAAATACACCCACTAAACAGAGAGGACTCTTCAGTGTTTCAGTGAGTCAAGAAAATACAAAACTTTTACCCTGGGCGGGCTAGCATGGCCAGTCTTTGCGTATCGATTCGGCAATCCAGCTTAGTGCAGAGGCATACCATAGCAGCACTTCGCCAAGCTGGAGACCGCATACATACCATTACAGATTACATAGCGGAAATGACTATAATCAGATGGCTGTTCCCAATTATACGTCATCAGCCTGGTTGGTTCTTCCTGTTTGTCGGATTTCATATTTGCTCTTCTCGGAACTTGCTGACTTGTTTAAAATCGTCGGCGTGCATTAATTTCAGTGTTATCATTCAAAAATTTAAATTTTGCAGTCAGAATCAATATGGTACGGCAAGAAACTTTAAGGGGCATTAAACTTTGTTATTTCATGATATTTACCCTTTAAGCCAAAAGCTGTTCAGAAACGTCCGGGTTCGTTGCCAAAGATTGCATTATGCCGTCAACAGTGCACGCAATTAAAAAGGACTTAGCTATAAAGCACGATATGAAAATAACAAGTCGACCATAAAGAAAACTGCTTGGGTTGTGGTGGATTTATACCTCGAGGTCGCGATTACAAAGCTGCTATAGAGTTAAGCATCCGGGTCAAGTCGCCCTGCATTTTCAATCAGTTGTGGCCGAGCAATACTGAAGTTTCAGTCTGTGTTGTTTATTTGGCCCGAAGCCAGAGACATACCAATATATACAACAATCCAGAAGGAATGGCAAAATAGAAAAGAAACAAAGAAACAAATATATGCATAAATGACGCTTACATTTAATAACTGGCATCTCTCTCTCTCTCTCTCTCTCTCTCTCTCTCTCTCTATCTTTCTCTCTCTCTCTTTCTCTCTCTCTCTCTCTCTCTCTCTCTCANCACACACACACACACACACACACACACACACACACACACACACACACACACACACACACACACACACACACACACACACACACAGAGACTCTCTCTCTCTCCCTTTCTTTCTCACTTTTTCACACACTCTTATTCTCTCTTACACTCACTCTCTCTCTCTCTCACACTCACTCACTCTCCCCTTCTGACATTGACAATTTGAGCTACAGTTTCCATATTTATTCTTATTCATATTATAAGTTAGCAGTTTATATTAATTAATTATTTAACATTATTTATTTTTATCCATCTCATGTTCACAACTCCTTCTTCCCTCTTTTCCATCCCTCTGAAGCTGAAAATTACACAGCAAGGGATTGGGAGACTTGAATGTTGCAGTTTTTGTGTAGTGTGCGCGCACACACACACACACACATACACACACACACACACACACACACACACACACACACACACACACACACACACACACACACACACACACACACACTGTGTGTATAACGCTAATCTCTGCTAGGCTAATTTCAATGCACCCTAGACTTCATAATTATATTCTTTTGAAAACCGGCAGAACTGGATCCCACATGAGCATACAAACATAATCCTTTGTCAGAACAGTATACATCTCAAGTAGTTATTATTGCTAGAAAATCTCAGTGACACGATTGGCCAGTTTGGCTGCTATAGAACATTGTGAAAATGAAAATGAAAATGAAAGTGTGTATTTTCAAGTGGGAGAACTCGATTTCGCCGAAGGTGAGGGCGCGTTTGTCAGTGATTTAGCACAAAAAAAAAAGTGTGTTGGGGAAAGGAGTAAGTTACGGGGAAATCAAGCACTCCATTAGAAAAAAATCGTCTAGTAGTTAAATGCAGAGGATCCAGTGGCCATAAGCATAATCCATACACTGCTAATGTTTGAGGAGTTTCCCGTGGTTACTGCAGTGCACTAACTAATGTTAAGGAGTATGCATACGCCCATAGATCCCTTATTCTAAATTCTTTGAAATGTTATTCGGGAACTCGAACAACCTCCTCACGACGCCAACAACTCAAGGGCGTTAACTGGAGGGGTCATTCAGATACAGTCTATTAAACTGTCAACTCTGTTAACTGGCAGATAAAATCTGCACATGTCCTTAGACCGTTCCCCAAAATCCTAATTAATCAACCCCAACAAAGCCCATTTCCGGTTTAAGCAAAATGTAAATAGTAGTAGTGTGATTGCGTTATCATATATCGCTTTCGAAAATGTAAAAAGACCATATCAGCCAGTTATATCCTCTGACACTGGAAAAATGGAAAGCCGAAGTAATTTGCTTGTTGAAAATATTGTTATTTTGCTCATTTACAACAGATAGTTGTCTGAGCTCAATAAACATATTGTTATTGTTATTGTTATTGTTATTGTTATTGTTATTGTTATTGTAGTGTGCCTGTGAGAAAGTGAAACGAAACGTGAATTTAGGATTCCAAAGTACCTGGATATCTAAATTTAATCCACAGGGATAATGAACGTGTTACGAAATGTAACGCACCTGGTTGAAAGCAGAATGATTACGCACAATAGTGCTACAGCGGTCTGCTTGACAGTTCTGCCGCAATGCGGAAAAAGACCGTATGTGCCAAAGTTACAGTTTCATAGTGGAGGCCAAAACTTTTCCTCTGCACCTCTCTTTATCAATTATTCAAATGCGTATAAGTGAGTCAATAATTATGTATGGTGCCTTGGGGAAAGTGAGACGAAATGTGAATGTTGATTCCAAAGTACCTGGATATAACTAGATCTAATCCACAGGGGTAATGAACGTGTCACGAAATGCAATGCACCCTGTTGGATGCATAATGATTAACCACAAAAGTGACGTGGCGGTGACAGCTCCGTTGTAATGTGGAAAAAGACGGTATGTGTCTAAGCTACAGTTTTACAGGAGATGCCAAAAACGTTTGCACTGCATCTCCCTTAAATTGATCAGTGACTCCTACAAATGGCTATACCAGACACTATAAAATCAACGAAGAATACCCACGACGTGAAGACAGAGAACATTATGTTCTATATAAAGATGTCAAAAGGTGAAGCTGAAGCTTGGCGAACACGGTTGTTTTTCCTAAACAGGCAGCGCTCATGAGCACAAGATCGGTAAGATCTTTCTCATTGTAACTTTCTCCGAAGCAAAGTCTTTCGTGTCCTGGCGCTTTTTCATCATTTGTAGATTCGAAACAACAACGACGACAACGACGACGACGACGACGACGACGACGACAACAACAACAACAACAACAACAACAACAAAAACAGCAACAACAAAAACAGTAACAACAACAACAATAACAACAACAACAAAATATAGTAACAATAAATGGAGGATATACAGCAAAAGCAGAATAACACTGATTTTCGGGTATTTAAAAAAAAAAAGACTAAGAGAGCGACATTCACCAAGAAAAGACCTCGTTATTTATATTGTAGTGACTTCTCATTACACTTGTTTATTAGCCTATCACTTGTTTAACAACAAAAAACAACAACAACAGCAACAACAACAAAACTTACTATCAACGGAAACATGTAATACATAGCACTGGGAGATATGTTTTGCAGCCAATCAAAATAAGGCATAAATCGCTAAACTAAGAACTGAGATAGGCTCGGAAGTTGATTGGGGCCATCTGATTCCGGAAATCGCAAGCAACTACTCCAGATACACACACACAGACACACACACACACACNCACACACACACACACACACACACACACACACACACACACACACACACACACACACACACACACACACACACACACACACACACACAGAGAGAATGAGAGAGAGAGGGAGAGAGAGAACTAGTTGACAGAAAGGTCGTTGAACAGGCCTGTTCAGAGCTCTTAAACCCTCTCCCCCCCTCTCGCCCCCCGACCAAGTTACTTCCCAGCTCAACGTAATTATTGTGGGTTTGTCAAACTTAGGCAGATGTGGAATGAGCGTGACATTATATTGATATAATATATTATTGTACATTACACTAGTGATTATCTCTTTGGAATAGGAACAATTTTTATCATTAGAGAAACACCTTTTGTCTAGCTAGTTATTTTAACTTTGAGTTTAAAAGAACATGTCATAATAACGAATAAAGCAATAATTATACAGTTTATAAGTCTGAAATCCAGGTTATGCTCGCAGATGCGACTTCACAGTATTCTTATCCAGACTGGCCAAATCAGATAAGGACGTTGTCAACTCCCTAGAGAGCATACAGTACCTTACCATTAGACACTGACAAATATCACTGTAATATCGTTCACTGTCTACAACCAGGTACAGTGTACCCACTTTACAACGGCTGAACGGAAGAAAATATGAATAAAATGCTTACCAAAGGCACTTAAAAGACGATTGTGGTCGAGAATCGAACCCATGACCTTTAGATTTGAATCCACCTCCGACTTTAAATCTTGTTCCTCCGATTTAGACCATGAACCAGGATAGGGTTAATGATAATAATTGATGTGCAAGTATATTTGTATAATGTGTAGACAACCGTTGTCATTTGAAAAGGAGATGTACTGAACTGTCCATCCAGTAACTGGTAAATGGGTGAGTAGATCATGGAATTTTGTCGACAACATGTTTGATTTGTTTGTTTGGTTTGTTTGTTTCCTTGTTTGTTTTGTCACTTTCCCACCGGATCTCCCTCTCTATTTAATCTAATTAGGGTTACAAGCTCCGATCCCAAAGACTCTGAGCACTGATAGAGTCGATGCAAACAAAAAAAACAACGGAAAAAGGGAATGTGGGGGAGAGGGGGTAAAGGGGGGGGGGAGCTTGTGCCCTGATCAGAACTCCGCTGAAGGTGACTGATATTGGGAGGAGGGTTCAAAGGAGAAGGAGGGAGAGGGAAGAGGGGATGCACGAAAACGATTATCGATCTGACTGAGGGTCCTCTTTTATTTTAGAAAAGCATTCAACGATCTGCCTATTTTGCTCTCTACTCCTCATATGCTCAGGTAGAACCGTAATTAGCATCCCCGGGGGAGGGGGACAGACGAGGTAATTACGGTCCTGCACTTGGGCGCGACTGCACACACATATATGCTAATTATTTATACTTTTGACTCTATTACTGCAGCCACAGTACCACTACACGTCCCACGTCCACTTCAGCTCATGAATTATGCCTCCTGCCATCAGTCCTAACCCTTTTGGGTAGAGAGGTTGTAAATGAGTAACTTTTCATTCTCTAAAGTCTCACCATAACTTAATAACTGTGCATGTGAGAAAAATCACGATCTGGTTCTTGTTGTTGTTGTTGTTGTTGTTGGTGGTGGTGGTAGTGGTGATGGTGATGGTGACGGTGATGACAAGAGTGGCAATAGTGGCTATTAGATAGTGATGTCTTGGTAATTGTACCTGTAGTAGATTAGTAGTAGTAGTAATAGTGGTAATATTGGTAGTAGTAGGAGTTTGTAGAAGTAGTAGTAGTAGTAGTAGTAGTTGTAGAAGTAGTAGAATTGGTAGTAATAGTAGTAGAATTAGTAGAAGTAGTAGCACTAGTAATAATAGTCATATAAACATTTAGGTTTTTGTTAAAGTGTACAGATATAAACCTTAAGCTTTATTAAAAATGAACTACATTATTACTGACCTCATACAGAATTTAGTGGCTATATTCTTTTCATTCAAACAAATACAAGTGGAAACTTCAGAAATATTTCC
>JAWQUT010000038.1:1477069-1560133 GCA_033807755.1 Ellobium chinense | reverse complement strand
AGATGTGTATAAGAGACCCAACACACACACACCCTCGTATGCAGGCACATAAACTTGGTGGTTGCAAAGTGGATCGGATTATTCATAACTAGATTCCATGCGTTCCAGGATATAAAGAGCACAGTGTATGATGAAAACTGCACAATTTTATTCCAACTGACATGACAATATCACTTCTGTCTACAATATTTAACAAAGTGTTACATGAAGGAAAGAGATTAAACAGTAGAAACTGTGAGACAATAATTATTGTAGTGTAAAGATGTAACAAAGGATAAATAACAAGAAAGAAGAAGAGGAGACTACGGTAAACACAGCTAAGAGAATGAGAAGGAAAGAGATTGAAAGATTTGATGGAAAGAAATAGAAACAATGAGAAGAAACAGGAAGAAATAAAGGAATGAGACAGATCTGTCATTTTATGGAAAAAGACCATATACCCCAAATCAGGTCAAAATCACAATTTCAGACCTTTGGATAGAGATGAATGTTTTCCTGTTTTTCCGGCTTTGTGAAGCTGTGATTTTGGTACATAATGACCTTTTCCATGAAACAGTTGAGAAGGGTATAGAAAAGAAAGAGTAGATCTAAATCAAGGTAAATGCACAAATATGATCATATCACGGTTTAAAACAGTGGAATTTCACATTTCTTTAATTACTCATATCCTTATCAAGGTGGATGGGATGGAAACCTTGTTACAGCCAGGAATATTTCAGTGTGGAAAATGACATCAACATAGGGCCATATGTATTCATATTTTATGGGAACAGTGCATTGTCTTTGAGTCTCTGAGCCATTCAAGTTCATGAGTAATATCTGACTTAGAAATTATAAACTGCACATCAGAACTTTACATCATGTATGAATGTATGAATGTGTTCTGAAAGCTTAAGGTTCAAGGTCATGAAATCCTAAAGAATGTCATTAATGTGTTTCACTCTGAAACACAGAGGAACTCAGAAGTAATGGGGCGGTCAGGAAATTCATATTTTAATTGTTACAACTGTATCATGTTCTTCAAAAACGGTGGCAGGTTTGGGACACCTATTAGAGAGGCAAATCACTCACTGTGTACAACCAATTAATCCGCTAATATATAAAATCCCCCTTTTTTGGGGCCCTGCCAGCCAGTGTTAGGGTGTAGAAATGTGTAAAATGACCTGTGATCTAAATAAAGCATCCAATTTTAAAGTTTCAGATTCAATTTGAGCCTTCCAGGTAAAACAATAAAGTGTGTAGGCCTATGTATTCGTACGTGGTCAAAACCAGCCAAATGAAAAATTGGGGACCAAATCAGAATTCAAGGTGATCTTTTTCGAAAGACAATTGTGAAAAGTTTTAGGCGTTGACCCCTCCTTTTTCTTCCCATTAAAAGATCGGGCAAAAGAAGTATAACCTCCATGGAAGAAATTTCCAGAAATCACAGTGGTATATGTGGAATAATACAAAATGTTAATAAGGCCAAAATAAAAAAAACAAACCATAGGTGTCAAGGTCTTTGACACGTATTGTTTTTTCCACTTCAAAAATTATTTAGGTCAGATATAAGTCATTTCTGAATAAGGAAACATGTTGTTTGTAGATTAAAGCCCATTCTGACATGTTAAAATGATTAAAATGCATCGGTATGTTCCAACCAAAAATTGCAGTTGCAAAGATACCAAATGACTCTTTGCTTTGCCATAAACACGTTCTCCTCTCAGAAGTGTGAAAAATGACCTGGACCATCTTCGATGCATGACGACCAAAAAATAAAAAAAGACTTATCGTGTACTATGAATTTTGTATGGTGTGTTGAATGTATACAGGTTTTCGAATGCACAAGGGGAAATTGTAAGGCCCTACTGTATTTATTATTTTGCAGCTAGTCAAGTTGAAGCTTAAATCACCTTTTGGCTAAAATGGTTGGCATGTTGGTTTGACAAGTATGCTTAATGCAAGTACTTTTATTACATGAAACAATTTTTTACCTAACACTAATCTGACCCAAGACATAACTGTTTGAAGTGGCCGAGGAGACTGTCACTGAAGAACAATATCACACTATATAATTCATCTAACAGCCACACTTACTGACTATTTGCTCATAAAATTAACATCACTTTTTTTTGTTAAAGAAACGATTTTATTTTCAATTTCTGTTCAAAGAAACAAAAATTTGATACTAGATGGTCCCAATCACCTATAGATCCTGGTATCTCATTTCCTAGTCCAGTGACATAAGCCTCAACTTGACTAACTGCAAGACATATAAGATTATGAATATGATTGTTTCTGCACTATAGTCTTCAACTTGCAGAAGTAAGCGTTCACCTGTACAGCTGGATTGGGAATGGAATGTTGCAGGCTGTATACAGAGATTCAATCTTCCCCATCACCATCTCCAACAGGAGCTGTGCATTTTTCAGAATGAGGATTTGCTGAAAACTAAAAAGAAAGCAAATTTACAAATCCACTGAAGGCTCTCTCTTTCATCTGGTTTTGCCAAGCCTACTTATAAGCATTTCCAGACATGAATATCTCAGCAACTGGATCCAAGCTCACGACCACCATACTTTTGTAATCACATCAAAGGTTTACACCTGCCATGACTTGATCGACTGGTAAGGTTACTATCCCTCATAACTTTTCCCCAACTTAATGTGTTACTTTGGTAAGAAAGTAGATTTAGCACTTTATCCCTACATGGTGTCTATAGAAATAACCCTTACACCCATAATTATTCTTAAGGAACAATACAAACAATATTTCTATGTTACTATCATGCAACAGTAGTAGTAGTAGTAGTAGTAAAAGTAGTAGTAGTAGTAGTAGTATGGTAGTGGTAGTGGTAGTAGTAATAGTAGTAGTAGTAGTAATAGTAGTAGTAGTAGTAGTAAAAGTAGTAGTAGTAGTGGTGGTAGTAGTAGTAGCAAATGTAGTAGTAGTAATAATGGTGGTAGTAGGTTTGTGACACCTATTAGAAGGGCAAATCATTGATTGTGTACAACCCAATTAATCCGCTAATATATAATAGGCCTATCCCCCTTTTTGGAGCCCTTCCAGCCAGTGTCAGAATGTTGATATGTGTAAAATGACCTGTGATCTAACTAAAGCATTCAATTTTAAAGTTTCAAGCACAATTTGAGCCTTCGAGATTAAAAAAAAAAAAAATCAAGTGTGTAGGCCTATGTATTAGCATGCGGTCAAAACCAGCATAATGAAAAATCGAGGACCAAATTAGAATTCGAGGTGACCTTTTTCGAAAGATATTTGTCAATAATTTTGGGCGTTGACCACCCTTTTACTTCCCGTTACAAGATCGGGCAAAAGAATAACCATAACCTCTATGATTTTCCTTGTCTCTCTTATTTTCCTCCCACCCCACCATATGACACACACACACCCAGTGTCGGCAAGAAGTGCACCAAATTTCACGAAATTTTAAAAATTAAAGATTTCATTCTAATATATATTTCCTGTATAAAAAGCGCTACAGCGATTAGCAGTGACAGCATACAGTAAACAAGCACCACTGCTATAGATGCGCCGGACAATGTGGTTCACATATTATAATAAAAAAGACATATGCGGTCTCTATCAGTGACGTTACCTATAGAAATTAGTGCTTCTATAGACATTTTATTCCGTGCTTAGGCTACCGAAATTTGTGACTGGAATATTATCGACATTTTGCCCATTGTAATCGCCAATTTCATGTTCGGTGTGTAAGTAATGTAAGGAGTAAGTAGATTCGATAAAAACATATACGGAGATCTGTGCCCTACCTTATAGAAAGAAAAACAAAAAAATAAAATAGAAAAAAACACTGGCGTTACTTCTCCAACTGTGTACTATGTAACCTATTTTATTTTACAGCATGCGTGGCTAAACAAGTTTAAGAAGTTTACTGGTTTGAGCCCAAACCACAACTATGGTACATTATGATTGCTGAATTCACACCATTTCTTGTTCACAACCTACAGGAATAGCTTATATAATACAGAGCACTCAATTATACTAACAACCATTCAATCTTTTGTCTACTAATTATTTAATAGCTTCAGATCCTAATTAAAATTTCGCTAATCTAACAAAAAAATTGTTTTCTTTCTCTCTCTCAAACAAATCCTTAGCCTTAAACAGGCAATTAAAGAAAAGTAATTGAGGGTAGTGAACTAATCATTGTCAGCGCAACAATTGTGATATTATACAGTATTACCGTGGCGTAACAGCAGAACACAGTGTCGTTACTGTCCGTTTGATACTGTAACTTTGGTAACGTAGCTTTGCGGCAATGAAACTTCTTCACTGATGGGATACATGTTCAAGAGCTAATTAAAAGTAAGCGCATTAACGATGGGATCTTTTACCATCGTAAGAATTTCATTACCTCTGCATGTTCAGAAAAAAATATATTTAAAGGGGAAAGCGATTAAGATACAGCAGACCTCATTTGGACACAAAGGCACATTGGACACAGCAGCTTGTTTACAACCACATAACTTTACATGCCCGATATTTTTCTTTTCAATCACATGTACAAGGAGGAAAGTTGTCCTGCTTTTGTTCTGTGACATTGCCCCTCTCATCTATTCATATTAACAAAAACTTCACTTTCACCGAGACAGTGCTCGGCTAAAATGGCAGAAATCCTCGTGTTCCAATGATGTTGATGATGTCGTTGTATTCGAGTTCCACTTCATTAGCTGTAGTAATATAAAATCTGTCGGTTCTGAAACGTTTGATCATCATGCCTTACTTTATGAGAGGTATAGATTAATGTGGAGCGTCTTAATCAGACTGTAAGCTTATGGCTAAGAGTTCTTGTTTCTTCGCAAATCTATGTCTTGGGCAATTAAGAGTGGTTTTCTATAGCTGTAGCATAGGAAGTATAGAAGTAGTATAGCATTAAAAGCAAGCTATCGGCCATCCCCCTTTTCCGCTCTTCCAGCATCTTACACAACTTCTGTTTGCAGAAACTGACACTTCAATCTCCCCAGTATCTTACACAACATTATGTATGCAGAAACTAACACTTCAACCTCCCAATCATCTAACATAACTTTTGTTTGCAGAAACAAACACGATGTAATTCATAACAGTGACTTTATTTTGACCCTGGCCAACTCTGGAATCAAAATTTGGATGTTTTTCTCACGAGACAATTTTAAAGTACACATGAAACCCATAAAACTCATTGATTATGTACAACAGAGCATTTGTCTTTATTTACTTTTTTTTTTCAGTTTACAGTTTCTATTGTACATTTATTACAAATTATATCATACAAGAACATTCATGTAAAATGCTTTGAATGAGCCAGTCATGTCAACATTTACATTACACCCAGGAGACGTAAATAAATGGATCAAATGTAAGACAAAAATGGATATATGCACATTTACGGACACCCAGTTAAGACAGTATGAAAACTGAATACTTACTGTTTAAAAGAAACATGATGCCATACAGTGAGAAAACTATACTTGCTTGTTAGTAGAAACAAAATACCATATACAGTAAGAAATAAACTATGATATATGAAAGAGACAGTGCAAGGAAATTGCAATCATTCACTACATTGCAGTTCTGTGATCAATGGCTAAACTTGGTCAGAGCTGTCACTTTCTAAGAAGCAAAACACGCCAGCTTTTCATTGTACTTAGCAAATTTTCTGACACTCTCACGCTTGCAAATTTTGTGATACCGAGGCAGTTCTTTTTCCAGACTATGTGATCGCACAATTTGCCCCTTAAATTTCAAATCCCCCCCTCCCCTCCCAACCACACCCAAAATAAAAAAAAATACATTCAACACAAGACGAACTCTCTCTTTCCTGAAGTCCTCCCTCCCCCCGCTCCACTGTAGATAATATTTTCATTCTGGCCTAGGGATGAACCTCTAACAAATGCTTTCTTAAGAGCTCATGTCCCTCCTTCTGCATATTATCTGCACTTTGACATCAAAACTTGCATTTTAGGTAGATGGATATTGTTTGTTGAGGCTGCAAATTTCAAATATCTGGGTGACATGATCATGTCATAGGTTGAGAATATAAAATGTATGTGTCACAATAGCATGCTCCGATTATGCCTGATCACTGGCCATGGTGTTACCATTTTGTGACCCAGGTTCTTAATTTTTTTTTCTCTATGACTGGGTTAATGAAACTTGCACACAATGATCAGATTATATCTGTCTATTCACCCACTCAAAAGTTCTTCCTAGTTTCTTCACAACGCTTGAAGTTATTGAACTCTGAATTAAGTTGTTCTTTTTCAAGGACACCTGGTACATCACAGCCTACCATTCTATACCAGTCTTTTTGGTGTTTCAACTCCAGCAACATTTCATTTTGGCAATATAAAGAATGCTCCACAACAGAGTCACACAAGAAGACAATGAGGAATAACTGCAAACGACCATATAACAAAATATATAATATCTGCAAATAATCAAACCATTACTATCGGTGGTTAAAGAATTTTAAAAGATGAAAGTTACATATATACCGGTAGTTACATATATACCAGTACTATGAGAGGAAAAGTTACCCCTCCAGAATAACTGGAAATGATATTTGGTTACAGAGAGATAAAGAAAAATCGCATACATGGTTCTTTCAATACATGGCCGTAGAAGAGAACTTGTCTGCATGGCTCTTGCGATACAGAGACATTAAAAAAAAAAATTGTGTACATGGCTCGCAATAAACAGACCAAACATAGATGACATGCATGTGACTGCAACATATGCATGGGTGCTAAACCAGTCTGGACCACAAATGCACACTTCTAAGCACATCTGTCATGACCCCACACAGCTTCAATGCAATGCGTGACTAGTAAAACTCTGAATGATTATACTATCATTATTACAATGACAAACATTTACGATTTGAGACACAAAAGACCATTAACTGGACAGCATGGATACAGATGCTTGTAAAATAATGAAGGCACATGACAAAAATGAATATCATTTCACACCAGCTTAAAAACTAGTAGCAAGCATGATTCACATCAGGAACGTTTCAAAAATTGCAGCTTACAATTTATTTGGGGAGCAGCATCATGTGACCTGCCTGCCCTTCTCAGCTGGCCAAACCAAAAACAAAAAAAAATCAAAAAAGATTTTGGTTGATAGAAGATGTACAAGCAAAGCAGTTAAAGCCACATGAAAGTGCAGAAATATAACAGGGACTTTTAAGGCAAAGCAGCATAAATCAGAGATGTGTTCAGCTATGCTTGCGAGCCACAATATATGCCTTCCCAGCACTTCGAGTTTAGGCGACTTTATCTTGAATGGGTTGCTTTGTAAGCCTTTTTCCATGCATATGCTGTGCAAACTTGCAAATAGATACACAATAGGGGGAGGTGTGAAACTCCTTTGCAAGGGGATAAGAGGCTGCAGGCCACAATTAGATACGAAATGGCATGTTTCGGGTGAACTGGAAATACAAACCTAGCTAACCACTGACTCCACATAACTACATCTTATTAGGAGGAAAACCTGCAGGCATGCTTCTTAGTTATCAAAAAAAAAGGCGCTACTCAGATTCTAGGTTTATTATTGAGAACTATGGAAAAATGAAAATAAAAGCATGCTCTGAAAAGAAGAAATGGGGGCAAAACTATCTGAACTTGCAGATAGGGGTCTACAGGGAGGACTGCAGCTTAAAGCCACGGGCATGCAGGTAATTCAGCCTAACTTATTATCCCTATTACCTGTTGTGTATCCAAATTTGCCTTGATATAAGATATAAGGGCATGGTTAGGTAAATGAAAACGTGCATAATAATAACAAAAAGGCAAACAAGACATAGATCTAGATCTACACATCATATTCGCAATAATACAATCTGTAATCCCACCACTCTCTGAACAGGAAAAAAAAACAAAACTCAGTCAACACACTCGATTTGCCCCTGTCAATCATCCTGCACTCATGTCTAACATTTCACACGTGATGACAAAACATATGTATAACTAATATTAACAAAATAATACACTTAAAAACCAAGTTTAATACTCCCCTGAATTTAAAAATTGCACCTCCCCCCCACTCGCCCTTAGTTCTGAAACCAATGGGGCCCCCATTTTGCAGCCTGCTGCAGAAGGCATTCAGAGGGCTGAGTCGCTTCACACTGTGGTGCACTGTCTTTGCCTTGCTGGCTGAACTTAGTATCATCATGCGCCATAAGGCGCATGCGTAGCTGCGTCTTAAGGCGCAAGCGTAGCTGAACACACCTTAGTTCTGCACAAATTATATCTGCAGAATTAACGATCACAAGGAATCAAGAAAGCACGTCGTCTGTCTGCTCACACTCAGAAGCAACACTTGCCTTTGTACAACTTGCAATCAATCACTTTAAAAGCAGAACAACATTTAAATTAAAAGCTCTGAATACAGAGATAAGTTACGATCTCATACTTTGGGAAGGTTGTGAGGAAGAAAAGAAGAAGAGACCATTGGAGAAAATTGTGAAAAAAAAAGGACAAAAAAAATATTCTCAGCTTGAATCTCCAGGGGGCTCTTCCTCTAGTTGGCACTAAATCTCACTGCATCATCTTGATATTTTCTAAATCAAAAAGTCTTGAAATATCATGGTAGTCTCTTATGGCTGTTCATTATCACAACTAAGTCTACTAGTGTTTATTGTAGAACATAATATGGACACTTCATAGGATATTTAACTGCTCTGCGATACCATCACTTGGAGCCCCAAACCCTCTTCTCTTCTCTTTTCATCTAATTTTCTCCTCCTTTTTTGGAGGCCCTCTGTTCCTGCTCAATTCCTGGCACAGTGTAAAATCCAAAATCCTCGCCTGACAATCTGAAGTTTTAAAGAATTTTACTTTTCTGAGTGGATCCCGAAGAGCTGGAATAACACTATGCTCAGAGAAAGACTTCATGTAAACATGCTACAACTCTGCTCAAATTACTCTGGTCTCATGAGTATTTTAAAGGGATGCTGTGACACAAAATGAAATCAGACCATTTACAAACATCCAAATCCAATTTAGAATGCTAAGTTTAAAAACAATACTAGATACCACCATCATAAAAATGAACTCACTCTTCACTTTTTTTATGTAATGCAGTCACTTCTAACAAAGAAGCAAAGTTTAAATAAAGTGTTATAGAATGTTATTCATAAAATGAAACCACTGACACCCTTCACATGAAGCAACCACCTTTCACAAAGATTCAAAGTCTAAATAAAATGTTAGGTAACAACATCATAAATATGAACTCACTCACACTCCTCACTTTTGCACGTGATGCCATCATTTACGATGAAGATGCAAAGTTTAATTAGTGTTATACGACGTCATTTCCTAAAATGAATCCACTGACACCCTTCACTTTTATATGTGAAGCAACCATTTCTCACAAAGTACAAAGTTTAAACAATATAGGTAATGTCATACATAAAAAGGAACTCATTTGCACCCTCCGCCTTTATGTATGTAATGCAACTACATATGAGAAAGATGCAAAATTTAAAGAAAATGTTTTATAGTGTCACCCATAACATGAACTCACTTACATCATTCACTCTTTATCTATGAATTAACTTCTGACAAACAGCTTTTTAATAGCAAATGAAATCTGATAACACACCATACAAGTTCTTCATCAAACAAGTGGTTTTAATATTTATTAGTGTTCTCAGTCCCACATGAAACATGAAGCTTTTCAGTGAGACACACAAAGCAGTTCATGCTGCATAATGAGACACACAGCAGTTCATGCTGCATGATAGTTACAGTACTAGGCCAAAGATATCAAGTATACATGCACATTTTGTGCTTCAGTACAACAAATCTGTAACTAACAAGTTTAGATCTGACAAGGCTGTGTAAGAATTTTTGTTTGTTTCTCATTGCATGGCCACATGTGCACCAAACATGGAGTTTGTCTGGCTGTGAAATTATAAGGTACCAAGCCTTACAATTTTAATACAATGTAAATGTGTAAAGACATAATAAAATTGTGTAAAGAACTGATACGTGCTTGCTTATTACAACAAGACAACCATTTATCTTCCACTTCTAAAGACAGTAAATCTTCAGTGTTATGCAGCAGTCCTGTGTCCCCATCTAAACAAAAGAACTGTTACATATCACCAAGAAAGTGTTTGTATCTTCACACTTGGACAAGGTATTCTAAGTGAATATTATACCTCCACACTAAGACAGGATATTCTAAGTGTTTGATAGTGGGGAGACCCAGGTCAGATTATGTGCTGACCAACCATCCCTCAATCCTTGGCAAGGTCTGCGACTTCAATATAGCAGGCAAGGGTCTGCCGGCTTGCTGTAGTGCAAAAATAAATTTGAGGCTAGAAATGTTGGTAAACAAGAAATCTGATTAGGAATCTTTTCTTTTATCAACTTATAAAAACAGTACTGTTTTAGATCTTTACAAGAGTCTTTAACTCCCCACATTTGTTAAAACTGGATGTCAGCTGTAATACCCATAAATACAATTGCACCTGGCAACTCTATCAATGTTAACACCCCAATGAATTCTCATATATTGGCTGGGTCACTGAGTATCATTGCACCACTCTTGAATGTGTGAAAATCAGGTATTCCCACTGACAATACACAATGCTGTGGCATGTAATTCACAAACTGTTGTCTTTTCGTGTGCTTTCTGTGAAAAATGCCTCCGGTGTAGACTTTCTCCATTGATGACTTATGAATGTAGTGGCATTTGTGATGTAGGCTAGTTTTAAGATATGGGGAGCTAGACAAGGTCATTATAGCCCTGCTTCTGAATAGCACATTGGAGTATTTCCTAGAAAAGGCTGTACACTCACTTTTTGTACAAAGTTACTAGCACTGACTAACAGCTTAAAATACGGTGAGCTTAAACACAGTGGATATGACAGTCTGGATCTAGTATCCATATCTTATTAAATATGTGAGGTATTCAAGTTTCTTAAACCTGTATATTTTTCAGATTGGCTGCTGCAACCTGCTTTGTAGCCACAAAACGATGAATAATACACTTCAGTGTTGCAGAAGTGGATGTATGGCCTTTTTAAATAAAACTTCAACACGGAACAGTGAACTCCGCTTAATCATAGCATGCGTCATGCACAAGAATTTTTTTTAATACACAATTCATTCGCAACTTACTCTGGATAATCTAAACTTCCCAGTAACCATATATTTGTAGACAAGTGACTGAAGCATTAATGTTGACCAATGAACATTAACAGATAGCTGAAACTGCTCAGTAGGGTGAAGATAGAGGGTAAATGGCTGACAGGGTGGTTAAAATTATTGACAAATGATCAATAGCAATGTCACTACCATATCTCCTAGTCATTCCCATTGCCCGTAAGGTACCGCAAGGCAGCCTATGCAACACTGAAGACAGCAATCAACTGAACCCCTTATTGGTTGAAGAGGGGGCGGGTTTTGGCTGCATCAGAGTACCTCTAACTACATGAAAGTAAACTGGTGGATGGACAGTAATGAGGATGAGTGTTCAGATCACAAAAGCCTTGTATGACCAAGATGTGGACTGATAAGATTAGGAATATATATGTTCTGATGTCAATACAATACTTAAACTTCCACATGGATAGATGTGGGTGCATTTTTTGACTGTTCTGTGCAATCTGGCAACATGGGGTATAATAGGAAAAAGGTGACCTGCTCCCTCTTTCCCCCCTCCTATTTGCTAGAAATGGACAAAAACAAGATCACACCTTAATTTCAAGTTTTTTTCTGTGTTCCCAAAGAGTTCTGATTAAGTGGAGTTGACTGTAGGTAATCCAGATGATATTTAGACATCTTTGTGTTTATTGTTCAAGTAACTCAGTGTTTTCTAAGCTATGTAATTTGTGTTTTCTCACCTCTCTGGGAGAAAGCATTTCTGGAAGAGTTGATGACGTCCTTGATTATCTTCTGTAATGGCAGACAGTCAGTGAACTGAACTCAATTGTGTGATTATCCATATATATTCATGCTTATGACACTAAAATTGCCTACTCGGTATAACATCACAATGCTTTGCAGTGCACATTCATGTGCTCCAGGCTGTGATAAGAAAGAGGAAGCAGACCAAAAATGAGGCCATACAGTAAAAATACGACCAACTTTGTCACAAGTATTGCATTATTAGTTGGTGTTTATCTGTTAGACGAAATACCATACAGTGAAAGTCTACTTCAAAATCTTTTACCCTGGATAGCTGTTTTTCAGAGCCTGTCAATAAATCTGTTGTTGGGTCAAATGTTCTGTGGCTCATATCAATATTTCAAGTATCCGCAAACAGATGCATTCACTGTTAAAAAAAAAAAAAAAAACATTCAGCAATATTTTTCAAACTGGCAAACAGCAATGCATAAAGGGAAGGCCTATGTTTTTCGCCAACACATTGCGTATTTTATTTACTTGTACCTTCTTGTATAAACGAGTCAATGCCCATGTATCTTATTCCTCACATGCATTGACAATGTTCACGAATTTTCACAGGGTTAAAGCTTGTGAATCACATCCTCTCTTAGAAAGCTCAAGTTCAACTTAACAAATGAGGCAGAAATGTATTGATAAATGCATCACTTCAGTAACCCATTTAGGGAGGTTTGAAATTCAAGTCCCTGAAAAATGAAATATCTCATGTGTAAGTAATTTAACTGCATAATGACTTCCCCAAAATGGTTACTCGTAACACTATAAACACCAAATCAGAATACAGTATTTCACAAAGCCACTTTCAGTGGCTGAAACCTAAGCCAAAAAAAACCCAAAGATCTACATAACTCTCAGCAGAACTAAAACATATAGTTTGGTAAACATGGTCACTTTGCCCAACCTGGTGTTACACAAAGCCAACACGACTACTACTGTAAACTGCAGCTGACCAGTTCATGAGAAATGCTTTTCAATCACAATATACAAGAATTTAGCATGGTCTTAGTCAGCATTCACTACAAGTGTACACTTTTGCACAAGTTCATTCGCAGTGTTATTATAGGGGATATTCATTATCAGCAAAACTGACTAAGAATAATGATGCTCAGAAATTATCCAGAAAAGTAACATGTATAACTAAAACACTGTCAACCCCGCTTAATCGCAACCTGTTTAATCACACTATAGGGCTATTTACAAGTCACAGTCATGGCTGATAATGCAGAGTGGCACATGAATGTGTGATCCTAGTAAACAGCTCAATTAGCTTCATTGCAATATTGTGATGTAAACTAAATTTTCAATTAAAAGTAAAAAACACTCTTGTTGACAGCGTCCTTCATAAATACAATGCTTCCAGCAGGAAATTACAGAGGAAATTTGGCATGGGTTGGAGGTTAGAGGTGGAGGGAACTACCAAAAGGCCAGATTTACTTACTTAGAACTTTGCTCCTCCTGTGAGGGTGACATATTGGGATATCCTCCATCATATCTCCAGCCAGCATCTCTGCCTCTTTCCATGCAATGGTAATTTTATCCATAACACCACAGAAAGATTGTATTTAAGGCCTTTAAAAATATCCCTTTAGATAATGTTTCTGCAGTGTTTAAAAATGCCTTAAGTTAACGAAGTACAAGTAATCATGTAGTATGGCTTTTCCTGTCAGTGGCAAGTTTCTCTTCTGGTTCTCAGAAGTATAATTTTTGTTACAAGTGCAGAAAACTGATAGCACTATTAATCAGAAATATTCCCATGCTTCAGTCTGATTAAGAGGGGTTGACAGTAATGCCAAAATATGATGCAAATCAGGTTTGTGCACAGTGGTAGGAACCATCTTAACTCCTATAACCACACTTCATCTTTAGCACACATTTGCCTAATGACTGCCACAATGAAGGTAATCAAACCTAGAATCTCGGGCAGAACTTGAACATTTATTTCCATAACAAGTGCCATATTTAGACACCAGCTAAGTGATTAAGGTACATTGTAATATGCCCAAGATCTCCATCTTTGACACTGAATGAACGTAAAACCATGTCAATCAGTCCCAACGCTTCAAAAGACGACAAGCGTCTCTTGGCAAATACAGCCTAATCATAGTGAATGCCTAACAAAGAGATGATCAATTCAGCATCAAACATTTTGAATTGCATTAGGCAAGGTGATTTCACTGGCCTCATCTGCCAGCTACATGAATAGTGCACACATATATCTAATACTAATAGCTTTGACCCATACTCTGGGGAAAAATAAAATATCAAGCTGCATCTGGCACTCATCTATCAAAGATTTCTCTCATATACTTATACATAGGGTAGGAACATCAGAGAATATACCATCACCTTCATTATCATAAGGATACCCAACCCAGCTTAAACCCTGACCACTGCCCTTCCTCACTCAGAATTCTCAGCTGCATAAAACTGCCATTCATCTTTCACATGCACAAGGGTAAAAGAATAAAGTTTTTGTCTCTTATTTTATTTTCCATATCACTATTTGCACATCAGCTGATGTCCTGGCTGATGACGTCACTGTTCCCATATCTTTACATTGCCTTGTGGGTCATAGGAGGAAATTCACTGTCATCATGTATTCGAAGTGCACTTATTGGCTCCTCCCCTCCCACTGCTCCATCCAAAGGGTCCTGATAGGGCTGTGAATCTGAAATGAAAAGATACCATGTCTTCAGTGAGGGGGAAACAAGCTTGCTCTTTAATGATAATATAATTTGTCTCATGGAGCAGTTCTGCCATCTTCTGACAAAAAGGCATGTGTGCAACAGAAATTGTATTGCATATGTGCCCTTTTGTTATAAGACAGCAGAGTTTTCCTATTCAGAAACTCAACAAACTACTTATAAAAAACATGACTTCATTTGCAAAATTTAGGCCTGACATTCTTAATTCAGCCGTATATACAATCTATAACTTACCCATAATAAAACTATTAGTATTCAGAATTTTCTGACGATAACAGCACAACTATCCTAATAAATAGCAGAGGCTATTTTAGCAGATGCTTCAATACATTCCATCACCTTCTACCTGACCCTAGTTGGCAATGCTCTAAAAGCTCAACAATAACCTGACATTCAAAAAGTGTTGCTTTTCCTTTCCCGTACATTGATATGAAACATGAAAGAAAACCAATCACAGAATAATCTCACTGTCAAAACAGTTAATAAATTTGACAATCTTGACTACAAGACAAGTTTTAATGGTAAAAATAATAATGTATCACATTTGATTATGATAGCAAAATGGAAGAAACTGCATGTCACTTGTATTCAGATAGTGATCCCACTATGCAACACTGTCTTTATGATCTAATAGTAAAAGAATACTGCAATATCATCTTCTTTTCATAATGATGAATATTTAGATTCAGCCCTATTGCATTCTGGTTTGGGATGATGATCTTACACGTAATAATATTACTTTGTAAAAAATTGATGGCAAACATGAATTAATCGAAAGTGCAGAATATTTTGTCTAAATCTGTTAATCATGATAAATTTCCAATACAATATCTAAATGATTTCCTTAAACAGTCTACACATTAAATAATGAAGATTTATAACCTTCTTTTCCAAAGTTTCTGAGATGTTGAAGCCTAATCACGATTCAGTCACACATTCTCTTCTTCAGAAATGTCAATATTAATTTGTAGAGACAATAATGCAATCACACAAGCATCATTTTAACTTCACTGTAATGAAGAAACACTCCTAAGGGTGATAACTTGCTCTGCAGCTATCTATGCATCATGCAAAAAGTGTTAATAAAGAAGTTAACTGCTTATTAAGGTCCTCACTGCGGTCTCACATCAAAATGCACATAATAATGGGAAATGTAAAAAAAATGAGGTTCTACAAACAGTAAAATATTCGAGAGAAGATGCTGATTATTTCACTTTCTGTGGAGCACATGATGTTATAATACATACCTATCTTTCACTATATAATGAAATGTAAATTAGAACTGAAACCTTACCCAAGTGAAAGACATTTAGACAATCATGAAACATCATGACTATTATTTCACACAAAACTCTAATGGGGTAGTAAGACTTTCTAAAACTGTCCATTGCACAGCATGCTACAGACAAGTCACTGGTCCCATTATAGCAGCGAAGTTGCCTGTATCATATCATTACCACAGTCATCTCATTTAACTGTTTCTTCCACAAGTTTCTGTTCAAAACAGTTAACTCCACAAGTTATCATTATAGGCACAGCCCACAAATCATGATGGTGATGCAAAGAAACTTTACCTACAATGTGTGAAATTCATGGTCCCCAGAGCATGCTTGAATTCCTTACAGAACTAGATCAGTTTATCCAAACTATGCTGCCTAGTGGTTTGTGGTACCCATTTATTATAACTACTAATCCAGCCCTATTATTCCCGTGTTCCCTATTAACCATACTATATACTCTCTTCCTATGCAAGATTGCAACTGTATTTGGTTCAAAGAGCTACAAGAAACTGCTGCTTAGTATGCCATGATCAGTAATGGATCATCCTCAAGTGGCTTTAAAATTATTAAAAGAAACAGAATTAAGGGACAAGGGGGTAAGAAGTGTGCAAATTTTGTATCTGTATACTTGTTTTCTTTGTCGAGCCCTTAGTCTGAATCACATTTTGTATATAAAGGTGAATAACACATGTATATTAGAGACAAACCACATACAAATACCTGTTTTCATCTGCCGGTTTCAAATGTTCCAATAGTTACAACACAAATACAACACCAAACAACTGGTCTTCACAGGCTAGTGGTGAACCACATATATTACATAAGGCACATGCAAGGCAACAACCTGTCCCTTTTATCTCCTTGGCATTTTGGACTATCTGGGCTCTATAGCGAGTTTAATTAACTACAACAAAGCCACTTTTAAGGCTACAAAACTTCCATGACGTTAATCTCTAAGGCAGAAAACATTAAAAAATATACATATATAAATTTGCCTTCATTTTCATATCTCCAAGGGCTTGCTAAAAGTCCTATTCAGAAGTTGAATGAAACTAAACTGGACTTCTCTGATATGAAAAAACCTTGAGAATGAACCTTTTATGTCCTAAGACAGCACACTGGCATCTGGGCTATTGAGAATGTTAACAAACACCAATGAAAACATTCTCAAAATACCAGCATGAAACAGAGAAAACGTCCAAGAAAAAAACAGCAAGAAAAACAAAACTCATGTTTTATAAATTCTGGTTTTATAAATTCTTATAAGTTCAGGCACCTTTCCCATGACTTAAAAGACACAGAATAATTCACGGGTACTTCAGATCAGGACAAGTTAAGTGAGCATTATGAATATTATAGCCTGCTATATTGAAGGGGCTTTGCTGATGATGGGCTGAATATTAGACAGTACCTCTGCTGGCTTTTTGCTTTTACTACTTGTTATTGCTTTGATCTGGCTGGCTGAACACTTTTTGTCTACTCAGATTACTGAAATCACTGGCTTTCCAGCAAACTCTATTGCTGTGTTTGGAGAACTTCACACATTCATTCTTCTACTACATGAACACAATCCAACTAGAAACCTGAGAAGGTGCACTGTGGCTGAAAAGTGCATGTGTTTATGTTGTAAGTCACCATGTTTTTATGATTTCCTGCCCAACTGTCAACAACATAGCTTTCACACAACATGAGGTTTTTGTGTTTATAACAGCAATGAAGAACACAGTTAGTAACAACTCATACATAAATTAAAAGGGTGGGATTAATATTAGTAAAATATAGGGGGAATGATGTGTGGGAAGATGTCAGATATGTCATGATTATTTACGAGCTGATCAGGTAGACAACAACACATGAAAACTAACCTTGTAAAGCTTGTCACTTCTTTATTTAAATTTCCACACTGCAAGAATGTATATTATATAAAGATAAACTTATCTGGTATGTCAGAAAACTAAATTCCACTTGTGAAGCATACCTGACGATGAGCTTCACCAAATGATGGATGCCTTGGATGGGAAACTCTCTTACCTGACCAGCAATGCAACAGAAGATCCTCAATGGAAGATATCATCGTCTAGCTAGTGTTTCGGCCCTTTAACTTCCTGACACTAAGTCTAAATGGGCACATTGTCCTTGTTCTGGACAATGAGCCTCATTTCACTTTCTTGAGTCCCGGGAACAGTGAGTCAAGACATAACTTCCGCTGCTCATCACCACTTTGTGGCAGTAGTAATTGAGAATGAAATGGTTGTGAGCCTCGGAACTCAAACTTAATCATCTCCAAGTGTAAAAAAAAATCATAACTCTCCACAATACTTCATGAAAATGAGCGACTGCAAGTTCTGGTGACTTTAATCACATGATCTTTCACAGAACAGAACTTTCTGAAGGAGCCTATGAGTTCCTCACACAGATCCATGAACCTGAGGTATTTTTACATTGGTGATGATGATGGTATAGTCCTTCAGCTGCAAGCTATACACCCCTGGACAGCTCTTCTTTGTTTCTTTACCCAAACTTTCATCTTTCTTTCCTTCTCAATCCAATGCCATGTATGCTATAACTCTCTGGCTCAATCATATGTAATCAAATCTATTGGTTTTATCTAATTGCTACTGTGGGCCATAAGAAGTATTTCATCAGGTCCCGAGGAGAGAAGTGTGGCTCTGATGTCACTGGACACTTAAAAAAAAAAAGGTCTCGGCTGGCCTTTTGGCGTGGGGACTGGAGCACCTACTGACATGTCCAGAGTGCTATGATGATGTTTCCGGCAACAAGTAACAAGGCTGTCCCCGGCAACAAGTAACAAGGCTGTCCCCGGCAACAAGTAACAAGTAACAAGACTGTCCCATAAGAGCAAGTACACAATTGCACACTGAGGATATCCCCAAGCTTTCATCAGTCCTGAAAGCTGCCCTGAATACAGGCTTAAAACAAGAGATGATGCTTTGTTCAAGTGGAAAAGAAACATCATGAGGTCTAGTGAGTATTTGTTATACCAATTTTTACGACGTTTGTGGCAAATGAAAGAAAAGGCCAACTGTACTGCATCAGTTTTAGATCTTTAAACTAACAGATTTGGTAAGTCTCTTTAAACTCAGTCTTTAAAACTGATCAAATTTCCTAAATTCCCAAGCTATGTCTTTATAATCACTCATAATTTATAAAAGTAGCATAACATAACATCTTTAAATTATGTGATTTACATAGCGTTCATTTAATGACCTGCTAGCACTGATAGCAGAAATGTAAATATCAGCCTTCTTCTGACAGCAGGAAGGACTGTGAATAAAAAAAATGCTTTCACTTTTGTTTGGTAAGTTGTTAGCAAATGGACAAGTATTCTTTTAAAAATTGTATACTTATCTACTGCCTGCAAAAACTAGTGCAACTGGGAAGCCTAACTTACAAAACAGTCATAATTACAATGAAAAGAAAGTGGTTTATTATCATTATTTAGCATTAACCTTCCTCTTTACTACTGAAAATGATACCTGAAACTAAAAGTTTTATGATTCAACTTCTGACACTAAAATTTACAAGGATCAACTTATGCTTCAAAACATTCAACATTCGAAAGCCTTTCCTGCTTGATATTCTACACCATTTATTTTCTTTTGATGAGGAATTAAAATGGGCAGGGTTGAATCATGCATCTATCTAAATTACATGACAAGCATGCAGATTTTCAAGATTATTTCAGTACTTAAATGAACAAGAACAAAGTTTTACTCAGCAAATATCAGGGACTAGGTTGATTAACAAGTACTCGTTAAAGTGAAGATATTTGGGTCAGTGTGAGAAACTTTGAAAATCAATTCCCAATGTGTTTAAACTTTTGAAAAGCAGTCACTTTTCTGAATAGCACAGATGAACAGGAGATTTCTGTTTTGATGTGGAATCAAGTATGTAAGAGAGCAACTGTGATTATACAGAAGTAATATGGAAATATCTTTGTAAGTTCTATCTGTATTTGCACACATACATTACAAAGATGCAAGAGCACCTATACACTACAGATTTTCTAAAAGCAAAGGACTGAACATGAACACAGAAAACAGTAAGAAAAGGGTCCACTCCATGCGAAGTTGTCCATTCAGTTACTTCACTAATCCATGATGTCATAAGCTATCAGCACATTTCCACAAAACTTTATAGTTGTGCTAAATTCTCAATATGCAATGGTGTTTTGGCTTTGTCTTCACCGTAACTGACCGGACAAATGATATGGACTGAACCAGATGAGCATTCTCACACAAAGTACATCTTCAAACCCAAAAAAACACCATAGCCACAACAGTAAGGAACCAAGGGGTTACGATACTGGATTACAAGGCACCCCATATGCTTGAATTACACTAGAAATTTAGAAGGAAATCAAAGGAGGTAAATGCCTTTTTGTTCAGATGGATGCAAAAGACAAAAAAGGGATAATGGCCACTTGCAATACCATGATCTAGATGTCCACTGTGCGGTGCAGATGATTAGCAAGTTCGAGGCCTACAAGCTCCAGATAAAGTAAATTACCTCCTTCAGCAATAAGCTCATCCAGCAAGGATAATGGATTAAAGTCCGCTGCTGCCTCCTGGGGGCCCCCACTGCTCTTCCCTTTCAACATGTCAGCATAACTCTTGTCGCTTCTCCACTGCTCACCAGGGGGAACCACCAGCGGGGCGCGGGGCTTACCTGTAGGAGCCACAGCCTCTGCGGTGGTGGGTGAAGACTGGGCCCGCCTCACAGTAGCCGCATATGAAGATGGCTCGTCTGAACCAGTCTGGGTCAGAGGTCGGTCACTGGAGCCCTCCTCTGAAGATGCTGAGTGCTCGGGTGCTTGGCCAGCCAAACTGGATAAGCAGAAAGAGGAAAAAAAACATTGTGAAAGAAAATATGTTATGCAAATGGCTCACGGCTTAATCAGAAGGGGGGATAATATGAATAAAAGCCATCAATACACATCTTAATTAGTAAATGAAATGAATTAATAAAACCATACTGTGAGAAATTACTTTAACTCAAATACATCTGGCTGAAGCTAAAGCCATGAAAACTAATTTTCTTTAAAAACCATTAGCTGCTCTTGAATTGTGATTTTTTTTGTTTTGTTTTTGTCAGTGCAGGGCAGAAATGCTGAACTGTACATGTTAAACAGTACAGGTGTAATGAGTGGACCAATAAAATGAAATGGAGAAAAACGATTCACACTGAATATAATCTACCAGCAAGCATCAAGAACAAATTAAACACTCTGAAAATACGGTTGCTGAAGTTTCTTAATAAATGTAGTTCACATAAACAGAGCTCAATCTGTTATCCAATAAAGTTTTTTCAATGAGCACATATTATTCACCGCTGAAAAGATAAAAGTACTTACGTATGAGTTCGCAAGAGTGTGCATTCTCCACCTTCATTGGGATCAATGTTGTATATGTACAAGTGTCCTTCAAGTGTAGCCACTAAGAGCCTGGAAATCTTCTGAAGACTGCAAAGAACAACACTATGACATATTTACTGACAGATTTGGCATGTTAAAAACTGCTATGACTGACGGTTTCTTTTCATGAAATCACCCATGAAGTGAATGCACAAGAATGAGATATATAACTGTAAACAGTGCTCAAGAGATGATCCTACAAGATACAGGGAACTGCTTGTAAATAATGCCACAACATTTGAACCACTCTCTACATTTACTTTGTATTTACTTGCTTTGCACATTTAAGTCATCAACTTTTTGCTTCATCATGGGCCTAATTTCATTGTTAACACTTTGTGTCAGCCATCAGAGGACCAAGTTTTAGTGTCAGTTACTGCTGACAAATCTCTTTTCTTCATAGGAAAATGCTGGATTTAGTTATCAGGGATAAAGAGACAGGTTCTCCTTATAGTTAGGGCTGCATAGAGCAAAATTTAATGACGGCAAAATTAAACATAAACTATAATATGAAGCAGAGCTACACAAAACAAACTCAGTATGAAAAGTTCCAACAAAATTTTATCAACCCCTTTCACTGCATCATGTTTTTCAAATGCTAATGCCGCCAAAGTACCATGAGCTCATTAGCCTGTGCATAGGTTTGTATAAGTTAGGTGTCTACATCACTTCAGCACAATTACTGACATACAGCATACCTGTACATAGTAACAGTTCACTACATTAAAACTTCTACATAGGGATATTTAAGATACATGTTAATGTTGCTTCTGGTGGTACATGTAATTCTGTCAAATGTAACAAAGGGATAAAGAACACAAGAATCCATAAACCTAACTGTAAGAAGAGAAACAAATTCTTAGTCTGAGCACAGAAACACAAAATGAAAGCTTCCAGTTATCTTTACTAACTGCAACTCTGAAGCGTAAATGGAAGTCTGATGAACGCAAAGCCCACACTCACAGATCAACCTCATTGTCATAGGGATAGACAGGTTGCATATGCAAACTGAAACAAAGTATGAGCCTTGTTTGAAATGAAGCCACTATTTCATATTATTCACAACTTTCTTGAATTAATGCTCTTGATGATTTTCATCATTTAACTGAATTGACTTTGAAGCCCGCCGCACACCACTGAATGTATTTTGTTACATATTCTGTACTGTACACACTGATTCTGTAATGTACACACTGTACACCACAGCTATATTTGGAATGACCTTCCACTTGATGGAGATCTTCCATTGTTGCCAACTTTCTTCTCTTTGGGTAAAATATGAAGGGAAAATCGTGGGGAACAGGCATAATCTCTGTGGAGTTTCATATGTTTTGACCAATACATTTGCAACGATAATATTTTTTGTTGTTTGAAAAGCATCCCATCTCTCCAAAGAGTGAACAGAAGATAGAATGAACTATCATAGCACCATAAGGGTTAATGCTGAGTAATATTTTTACTGGAGTTCCAATGGAATGACAAAAGTGTGCACTTTCTTGTAATACCAAATCTGGGTGCAATTTCCTGTGATATCAAATCTATTTCACGACACATTGTCTCTTATACTACATCAGATTTATAAGATTCGATCTCACGAGGGACTTTAGAGTACTTGCATAATTGACAGCTACAGTAAAATTTCTTTTTGATCATTTCTTATACTCCATTCTTGTTTCTATAAATAATATTAAAAGTATCAACAATATGACTTACGGGGCAATAGTGCACACACTCTTCAAGCCAGAGTGTGGTAAGCGAGCTGTGGCAAATGATCGACCTTGATTCATCACATCAGATATGCCAGCTGGAAGATAGCTAGCTGATGTTCTGAATGTGCTGTTTAAAATACCCATCCATGAAGAGTCTTCTTGGGGCCTGAGACAAGAAGATATAGGTACTGAGATAAATTCAAGAAAATTTTCAGAAAGATTTTTATAAATTGAAAGTTGACTGTTTTCATCACTTTTGAATCCCTAGCTCAACTCAGTGCTGATATTGCTCTGCATTGATATGACAGCTTAAACTAACAGGGATGGTAATAATTAACGGTCAATTTTCAGACACAAAGATTAATGTACAAGTCTGTTCACAATCAGTGTTGCTTTGTCAATTTTTTCATACTTCCTTGTTAAAATGCCCTTTCTTACCAGATTTAGTTTTTGGTTTAAAAAAAAAAAATCTGGCATTCTGCCATCTCTGAAACTAAACAAAATCTAATGCTGGGATAAGACAAATTAAATGCATGGCTCCCCTTAATCACAACTCCTAGAAAGCATACAAACTGTTGTCATTAACAGGGAGCTGTGGGCAACCAGAGACTCTTGAAAATACAGTACAGAAGCTGCTTTTGTATGGGCTGCAATTAACCAGATGTTGATATTAGGAAATGAATACGCTGATGATAATGAAGTAACAGTAAAAAACATAAAAGATACAAATATAGATCTGAATTTCATTAGAGTAAAAATGGCACAAACTTCTCTTTGGCCTCCTCCAGCTTGAAAATGTGGACAGTCTCTGTATTGCTGCATGTGCATAGGAACAGGGAATCCACACTGAAGGCAAGGCATTGGATGTCTGCACACCTGCATCATAACAAATGAATCTAATTACAGGCTTATCATAATAAACCAATGTCTGATTATCTTGAATGTGATATACATTCATTACATTATATACATTAAATTCTCAAGATTGCAAACATTGCTAGATGGCACATATACTTATTCACCTTGCTAATAAAAATCTATTATAAAAACTACAGAAGCTTATCTCAAATCAAAAACATAAGATTATAAATGTTCCATTTCAGACTTGTCACAGTCAGCCCTGACATTCTTGTCAGATAAAATGTGTCACTATACCAATTTTAATAAAGATTTTAGTATCCAGCTTTGTGTTATTTCAAATTTGAGGAGCATTTCTTCCTGGGTTCTTGGCAAATGTTCATCCCAGGATTCATACCTCTAAATACCGTGGTGGTGTTTAGGTGTTAAATACACAGATGCATATAACAAAATTTAAATAAATGCCGATATATTTTAAGGACACAACGACTCACCATAAGAGTGAAAGACTATGCTCATTAATCACAGTATATATTATAAAGGGGAAAAATGGGGTCAGTTTTTGCAAAGGAGGTACACCAGGAGTTCATGAGTACATAAATTTGTTTGGATGGCTTACCTCTTCAAACCTCGTCGGAATTCAAACAGTTTAGCACCATCTGGAAGACTGAACACCCTTATTACTGTACCCTGCAAAAGGATACCTAACTCATTATTCTTATCAAAATACAGTGAAACCTCAATGTCATATACACTTTTGAGACTAAATCTGGTAATTAAGTATGAATTTCACAAGCGCACATTATTATTTTATCAATTGTTATTCAGACAGACCTCAATATTAATATTAGGTATACCTCATGATAAGTACAATTTTTCCATGCATCAAAGGCATACCTTATATTGAGATTCTACTGTTGTCAGAGACTGCATTTCATGAAACTAATAATAATGAGCATACAGACATAAGTTCATTTTTCTGCCTGCTTGAAAGTAATTTTTTCTTCGACCCTTGTAGTGCTGTCATCAATTAATCAATATCTGTTGTGAAGGCCAAATACACTGATGCTACCAGTCCAACTGAGAGGCGAAAACAGCAATCACAAGCAGTCAGACAAAGCAGTCAGTCAGCAAAATTACACCATGAGGCAGAAACAGTATGTAACTTAGTGGACACTGCTGGGCACCAATGGAAGCGTAGACGTAGCAAAAATATATGCCTCAGCCATGTGTGACAAGACATTCTTGCCAATCCCAACAAGCATTACTTGTGGGAATTACTTATGCAGTGATAAGGGTATACATCTTTGAAATTTCAAAATCAGACACAGTAATCAGCTACTGTGCTGATGAGAACTTTGCTTTGAAGTTATATCAAAGCATTAAACTCATCCTATCAAAGTGTCCTGAATATGCTTCTATTCTACTGAGAAAATACTACCTTATATTCCACTGCTTTTACTTGTGCAGGAAGAAATACTGCTGCATGGATGAATGGTAGATTGGTAAATGGTTGACTGTTGACTGATACGTCATGAAGCCATAGGCACACAGCTACTTCTCAGGATCTCAGGGCCAGAGAAATCAGACCTATGAGGTTCGAGCCCCAAGGGTTAATTCATCTGGCATAAATATTCATAAAAGCAAATATGGCATAAATTATTCTTGCTACTGTCAATCAATACAATTACGAGAATGGGCATCAACAAACCTTCTCTGAGGCTGTGGCTAAGCGAGTGCCTTGTGGGTTGAAAGCAACGGCAGCCAATGGATTATCATGGGCTGAAATGTTGATAACAGCCCTCTGAAACCAAACAGAGGTAACATGTTTATAATTTTAATTCACAATCTTATCTGATAGATTTAATCTTTAAAGTGTTTTTTTTTTTTTAATCAAGCAAACAAATGGGTTAACACTGTCTTATGTCAAAAGCACTGACAATTTTTAAAAAAATCTTTTCAGCAAACATCACATATATATTGTGGAACCCATCAGTAACAATAGTTGAACAAAAACTCAATTTTTTTAAGCAATCAAAACACAGTCTTAATCCCCTTCCTTCTTGTCACTGTAAAACCTGCCTTTAATTATGGAACTGGCAGTAAACATTCCAGCAATTAAGGCATTACTGTCCCTCTCTCATGTGATAGTTTGCACAAACAGGATGGGTTGCCAGCCTTCGTATGAGTGAAATCATGTTGCACAGTATTTGCAGGCAGACTACCACAAGCTATCATGCAATATACTAGCAATCAATAAAGCTTGCATGTAACATCAACGACACTATCTGCTTGTTATATAATAAACTAAAAAATATAATTCATGCAACTTCTCTGGTCTCTATACCCTAGTTTGGGGATATCAGAGTATAATAGTGACCATATCATTTTGAAAATCCATATCCACACAAAGTTATTACTGAGTTCCACAATAACAAGCTTACTTATTCAAAAAGCCAACCATATTATCATCTCTCTCTTGCCTGTTCATGATTGAGGCATACATCTCATACAATAAGCCAAGCTAATATCACTTGAAAGGTGAATGACCACCAAATTAACAGCGGTGTGAATGACCACCAAAATGACAGTAGTGTGATGCATGCATCAACCAGCTGTGACAATAACATTCAGCTGCTTCATAACCAACAACACTGTATGTTCTCTGCAGAGTTCTCTTTCCACTAGATTCAGTGCTGAGATTTCTCGAAACAAATGCTCCTCTCCAACCCATCCACCCCAAACCAATTCTAATTTTGCACAAATAACCATTCTAGTGCCTGATTTGTCTGGACCCAAATAAAATTTACCTGTCATGTAATTTCCGCATGAGGTTAAATCCAATGTCAAACTATTGCTGTTCTTACTGATATAAAGACTTTTTGGGCTTTATCTTACAACAAGCAAGACAAGCAAAACAAAAAGGTCTTGATTTCTTTGTAGGTCCTCTATTGATAACAAAGATCTTTACAGTTCTAGATGGACTGAACAAACTAGGTTTCACTGATATTTGTTCTAATATCCTTGTTGAAAACAAGCAGGATGCAGGCATATATGAATCATCCCTCTCAAACCTTACTTTCTACTTACCAAGGCACTGGGATCAAATACATACTTGCCAGTCTGCTTACCAAAGCAAATGGCATCAAATATCTGCTTACCAAGGCAATGGTATCAAATATCCATTAACAAAGACAACGATATCAAATTAAAGTATCCACTTACTCAAGGCAATGCTATCAAATATCTCCTTAGTAGTTAAGCAAACGTATCAAATATCTACTAGGACAATAATAATAATATACTAAGGCAATAGCATCAAATAGCTACTTACAAAGGCAATGGTATCAAATCTCTTTTAACCAAGAAACTGTCATCAAATATCTACTTACTAAGCCAGCGGTATCAAATATTGACAAACCAAGGCTATGGTATCAAATATCTACTTATCAAATTTCTTACCAAGGCAATGGTATCAAATATCTGGACCTCTCCAGCTTGAACACTGCCAGGGTATGCCAAGTAGGCATGATCATTGTGGGGGGACAGTGCACATATGCCCTTAGGGTTAGGGGGTGTGTCTCGAATAGTGTGCAGGACTTTCATGTCACGAATGTTGTGAATGTAAAGACTCTCCTCCAAGCAAACCACCAATCTCTGAAACATATTGTCAAAGCTGTAGTTGTAGTAATGGAGCTGCCCTAATTATCTGCCATCAAAGAATGAGAGGAAAATCTTGCAAACATAACCTGGCACAGACAATCTGCTTCCTGACTTTTGTTTAATCTAGGCAGAGCAGTGAAGGACAAAAAATGAAGTAAACTGTCCAGTGATTAATCTTGTTTCTGACAGTTTTCTCATTCCTTACTTTGTTAATTAAATATGAACATTACTGTTTCAGACAGATGACAGCCAGAAACCCTTCTCAGACCAATCAAGACAGACTTAACAGTAATTTTGTCACAAACCATGTCAGATTTCTAATATTTCATGCTCATTTCTTGTAGATCATTTGACCTAAATTAAATACAGTATAGCAGTCACTTATCCTTTTAAGAGCTTTGGGAAACAATGGCAATGTCACTTTTAAAATGACTGAAAACTGCAACAATATGCAATGCACAGCTAAAGCACATAGCATGTGCAAGCTAGAGCCCTTGCAAATGTTACATTACTAACTGTGTAACTACTGAAGTGACAGATCCCAAACACAGTTCTTTACCAAGATACCACTATCCTGATGCAATTTAAGAGCTACTATGTATCACAAAATCATTTAATATACAGTTGTTACGTCTAACTGAGCTATATTTACCATTCTGTTCAGCTTGACGGCCAAAATAGCATTTGAATATGAATAGTTGCATATTTCTGAGCCTTTCTTGAAGTGACATACATCCAGCTTGCGGGGATGATCACTACTCACTAAAGCTACCAGACTGCTGGCAAAGAGCCGTTCAACAAGGTGGATGTTAGGTCGCTCTGGGGAGAAAGAAACAGTTCAACTGAAATACCTGGCCTTAAAAGTACATGCAGTAAGCACAACCTCACATTCCAAGTTCTCAAATTCTTGGTTACTCATTGCTCTAAATTTTTATAACAAATTTACTTCACAAACTGAAATACCTCACTAAGCAGAACTTCTCATCTCAGCAAGAAGTGTTAACCTCATCTCTTATAATGTTTTACATGCCAGAAATATTTGCTTTACATTATCACATGTGGCGATTGTAAATTAGGTGTGCATATATAATACTTAATAGGCTCATCCAGTTACTGTTTGCCTAGAGTATTCAGGGAGAAATATACTTGCCAGTGGCAACTGCATTCATAACCTTTCATTGTCTATCTTGTTCAGGCTTGTGCAGGATTGGAATCCGGATCAGACGATTCCGGAATTAATTCCGGGTTTGCCGTAACGGAATTGTATTTAATTCCATGTTTTACTTTTATTGTGGAATTGGAATTAGAATCGAATCCAAAATTCAATTTGGTTTGGAATTAGGATCTAGATCCCTTTTCAAATCTTATCGATCTACGGTCTGAGCAGCATGATCTTGATGGTCATAAAACATGCCGCTTGGGACCACCCACACATACCGATCAGCCAATTTTGCACTTAGCCTGACCAGACTCGCATATAGACTCTACAACTCAATTGATCTTAAAGTATCATTTCACTGGCCAAATGACGCAACGTATTGAAGTCATGAAGTAATGAATGTAGACTCACAGGTAAACTAGACCAGGTGCATCCACCTTATCTTTCTCACATTTATGCATGAAACAAAAGACAGACACTGAGGTGCCTTCCACATTTGCCATTCTTGATTTGTCGGAGGAGCCTACTTGGTCCTGACATTTGACTCGCCTTCCTGGGCAGACCTACATGACATCATAAGGTGTCGTGGGACATGCAAATGCATGCAGAAAAAAATCTTCGGATTCAGTGATTACCCCTTGTCACAATCTGAATAAAGCAGTCTGTTGGTGATCATCAGCTTGCCTCTCAGGATTAGGTTTGTGAATAGGCCTCAAGGTCTAACTGCCTAGGGTCACATGAAGAGGCAAGTGTGTGTGAAATGCTTTGGTGGCAATGCTTGAATTAGAATTTAGTTTCAATGAAGCATATAGGAAGTTTTCCCCACTGCTTTTAGATCAGTGAAATGAAAATACTTATGTAGTCTTGGTTTTGCAATCTTGTTTACTGAAACTTTTTATCTTGTACTCTAATTAGCCCTAAAGTACCAGTAATTTAATGCTCTCGTGGCGTCCGTGGGAAAGTTTTTCGATCTCGAGAGGTATTAATGTTTTATTCCTTTCAAATTTCTGGTACCGGATTTTAAAACTAGTCTGCCCCAAATATTGATGTTGGATCCTGGACATGATCTTGATTTTAGATTTCAGTACCATTCTTAGAGGATTAGCACAACCCTGTTTATCTTACTATACTGAGTATATTCGTATACAATGCACACCCACTCTCATCTTACCTTACCTTTAGTAAGGTTTTAAAGCACTGCAGGTTGCGTCGTAAATATTAAGGAGCTGTTGTAATGGTATTGTACTCTTGGTTTTGATTTACAATAGTCCCTCCTCAGTAAATAATGCATTAATAACCATTTCTGCAAGTCTATTAATGATCTACACAATGTAAGTATTGAGTGGCATGCGTATTNCCTTCACAATGGATTATATTCAATGTGTGAGTGTTGCGCAAATATTTTACTGAGGTAAATTGAGCGTTGAATTGGATATGACTTAATTATAATCACTTATTTTTCTACGCCGTTTCGGTATTTAGAATTTCCCGGTTGTTGCAAACGGAAATCTACCCGGAACTGGAATTCAATTCAACTTCTGGTGGAATTTGCAAAGCCTGATCCTATTCATAGTTGATAGTAAGCTGATCCCTCTTTTTGTTACATCAAATTGCTTGATTCTCTCACAGCATGAATCACAAACATCAACTTTAGGATCAAGCTTTCCCGTCAGACATAACATAATCTTATTTCGTCAGGCAGGATATGATGCTTAACACAGACTGAATTTCTGGTAGCATCGTGACCTTAGTCTAGTCTAGTCTTAGTGGATGTGTCTGTGTGTAGTGCACAAAATTTAACTATGGTAACACAGCATTTACCGTAACTGAAGCAGTGAACTAGACTAGTTCAGGTAGTGCATGAAGACATGGTGGTGGGTGAATTCTTTGTTCTATTGACTATTCAGTCAATGCCAGAATTGATTACTACTACAGAACAAATCCTGCCCTGACCTGAACTTCTGAAGTTTGAGAAAAGACAGATGGGGAGGGGGAGATAACTGCTACAGTCTCTTACCATTATTCTCATGTGTGAATTCCAAAGTGTCAACAGAGTTGAGTGGATAAAGCTTGAAACCCGTCTTCGATCCAGTCTGGAGAGACCTGAAAAACAATAACAACAGCTTGTTTATAAACAAAACCCAGCTGCGCCAATGACGCGACCAAAACAAAGGCTGGGAAAGACTAAGAAGGATCATTATGAAGAAAACAGGCTTACGAGGAGTCCTGATTAAAATTCACGAACAGCAAGTTCGATGGCTGCTCAACGTGATGACTTAGGAAGCTCATTGGGATGGTATATGTGAGCTCCTCTCCAGTATGAAATGACTAATGTTCAGTTCATAGCATCTGATCGACTAGACGAAAATAATGACAACAAGCTTCCATTCTTGTCAGCTGATTGGCCAAGATGTCAGCACAGGAATGTTGGATTGGAATTTTTGACCTCAGGAATAAGTTTCACAAAGCTGCTCTGACTTTTTTCGGGTTACATTTAATATTATTCAGTCACATGACATTGTTAAAAAATACTGGAAATTTTTAAAAGGATGATTAAAAATAGGTTTAAATTATTATTTTTTTCTGGGGGCATAAAAAGTAGACGATGATGGAGATGATGACCTCCCTAAATGGGTCACATCCTCTGGCGTTTGCAAACATTTTAAGAATTGCCAGATTGGCTTTCTGGACGCCAGTATAGTAGCCATTATTCTGGACGCCAGTATAGTAGCCATTATTAAAAAAACTTGCATCGTTTTTCACTAAATTAATCAGTCTTGATGAGGTGTAGCCAGTGAGAGCTGAGACAATGGCAAAAATACACTATAGCGAAAAATGTAAGAAAATGATGAGGCCACCAGAGAACCATTCGAGAAAACCAGTAGAATTGTTGAGCAACAATTACCGATGAAGTTAGAATTACTGGCTGTAGGGTTTGTCAAAAAATGTGATGGTTAAGCATATATATTAGGTCAGAATAATTAAACAAAACACATTAAGAATCTGCATGGAAAATCTATTTCTTTCCTGAAAAGAAGGAACTGATTTAGAATCTTAGGAGGAATATATATTTTAGTTCTCATAGATATCCCTACACATAGTCTGTACTAGTGCTAATTTCATCACTGTCCGATGCTTCAATTCCACTTCTTTCAATGTGACGAAAGGCGAAGGTAATTAGGCCTACTATATTTGTAATTACAGAAGTGTAAGCTCATTGCAAGTGGTTTAGTAAAGATCTCAAAGAGTATGTGAGAAAATGGATTAATGAAATGTAACATGATAATCTCGTTTTGGTAAATTCTCTTTTTTGCATACCCCCCCCCCCCCCCCCCCCCCCCCCNCCCCCCCCACCCCCGGCACCTCAATTCATCCAGCCTCCACTTGGCCCCCTTGGAGTTCATTTCACCTCCACGCCTTCCCTCCATCTGGCAACTCGGCATTCTAAATCAATATTATGGCTTCCTCGTAACCAGAGTAGTACATATTTTTCACGTTATTGTTTTTTTTTTTCCCTACAGAACATGCAATCCCTTATTCAAATGCCAGAGAGGAAAATAAAAGGCGTACTATTAAGCCTGTTTCTTGGAAGTGGCGTCTATGACATGACGTGTCCTGTAGAAATTTATTATTGGAACTGACTTTGCTCCTATTTTCGGTTTCAGGTTGTTCTGTAATTTGTTATTGAGATTGAACTCTGCAGAAACGGGTCGCCTAGATCTATCTAGAATACAGGGAATTTCCTGAGTCATGCAAGGCTTTCGTTTTATTCTGAACGTGTTCAAATTTATTTTAGGATATGATTAGTCTACTTGTCAGCCAGCTTTTTTTTTGGATTGGTAGTCTGTGTTACTGAGAAACTAATACTGAAGTTGGATCATGTTAGTCGGACTAGACCAGTCATATTTGCTTTGGGTCTAGCTAGACTTGATGCTCAGAACAGTAGTCTGTGTTAGAATTAGACTAAAGGGGAACTAGCAGAGTGAATAGTTTTTTATTGTGAGATTTTTGTGATATAGAGAAAGTTGATCAGCATCAATTTGCACTGCAGCATCAAATGAAATATAGTGAACTCTGTAAGTTAACAGAGCGAATAATAAAAATGCTTTGAAGATAGGCTCACTGGGGGAAAATTGCAGCTTTTTAAAATTTTTAATTAGTCTAGACTGGTTTTTTTGTAATCTGACAAACGTATAGCTAAGTTTGAAATAGCTGCAGGCATATGATAGCTTGCATTGTGTGAATGGACTTAACTTGGATACAGGATTAAAAATAACAACTGGTTATTCACAAACTTTTACATTATTGTTGTCATGCAGTTAGTACAATATCATTCATTTATTAACAGATTAAAATTAATTCTCATTTAAACTATATTACAAAGCTAAGCAGCTGAAGAAGACTTGAAGAGCAGTGGCAATAGAACTAAATATCTGTGGTATGTGATAGGGGCAATTATGTATGGATTTATAAAACAGTGTGAGATATGTTGGGTACATTCTTAGAAGCATTGTCTTGGCTAATTTCTCAATGTTTTCATGTAGTCGATACTGATTGCTCCAGTATCAGTGAAGTCGGGAAATTGTTGAGGTTTTTTGTGAAAATTCAAAATGAGGTGAAGTTCAAGAACATATGATAATGTGAACTAGGTTAACTACTTCAACCTTTTTCCCCCAATATAATGTACTTTTGTATCACTACATTTTCTCTCCTGAAATTCTTATATTAGTGCAAAATGACTTCAGAAGATTTTTGAAGGGCCAACTCTTCCTAGTCAGTAGGCTACTTACTTTTCTTTTAAGAACAATCATATCATTGTGAACAATGCAGCATCTGTTTTAATAATATAAGTATGATGTAGTTTAGATTGAAAAGGAAAGGCATTCTCATTCAGTATGGATTTGGACCTTTTCATTTTGACAGTGAAAGTAAATATAAACATTTCACATGATTCATGATGAGCATATGGTGATCTGACCGTGAGCCTTTGATGAAAAATTGTTATTCCACTTGAAGGAGAATTAGACCAAGGCTTCTTGGTTAAACCATGCCAACTATACTGGCCTGGGGGAAGGCCAGTTCAGGGGCACTTGGCTTAGGAGGTTCTGAGCGAAGCAGTGTCACCACCCCACACCAGGTCCAGTCATTAGAAGGTGTTGAGATTCACAATATTAGCAGTGGAGAGAACCATACGCTGGTGTGTTTAAAGGATGGCTCAGTGCACAGCTGTGGTGTAAATGATTTTCGGCAGTGTGGCAGGGAAAATAATCTGACCAGATTAGGTGAGTTTGGTCTTCTAATATCATATCAAATATCACTGCGTCAGGAATGAGATATGTTGATGATAAATCTCAGCACACACTTACACCATCTATATGAAACAGCTTATTTCATATTTCAGTTGACTCTATCTATTTAGTCACAGCAGTGAGTCTGCTTATTAACAACTTTCACATATTCACATTTTGCAGAACAGAAATCGTTACAGGAAACGCCTAATCACAGCTCCTTTTACTTAAACCTTTTTCTAAACTCACAAGGAATCTGCTTAATTTATTCATTGGACCTGTCTGGAGTGGGTTTACATTATTGTGCATTTCTATCGCTTCGATTTTCTGTGTTATTTGCCTTTCAGTCAGTTCAAGCATTTTCTTGTGATCAAGTTATTGGTATGACATAAACTTATTTATTGTATATTCAAGATGTGGAAAAATCTTGAGCTCACGTTATGTTGACCTGAATATGATTGTATTAAGTGGCATGAAATGACCCCAGAGCAAAAATAAAAATTATTCAGAAAATTCAAAGAAAATGTACGAGTAGTTTAACACTATATAAACCATGTAATCTTCATCACAAAATGTGAAGTTCATCCCTAAATACTTTTCATTTAAAAAATCAATGTCTTTTCTGTACAGGAATGATTCTTCTTTTTAGTTTCAGCACTCAACCAGAATTTGACATCACATACTACATAGCTTAGATCATCATCTTGAGCTCTTTTTGCAGACATAAAAAAGTTATCATGTGTTCCTGCTACTGTCCATCTATTCAGATCGTGTTGAGGAGGGATTACGTGCACAATATGTCACTGATGTAGCAGCAGGGTCTTCACACAGTGTTGCACTAACTCAGGCCCATGAGGTTTTCACATGGGGCAGGAATGCCAGTGGTCAACTGGGAAGGGGAGAAGTTCCAGAGGAGGCTAGGGGTGTACCCAAGTAAGTATTTTTGGGTAGGGGAGAGGGTTGAGAGGAGAAAGGGGGATACCCTTGTAAGTATCTGTGAGGCAGTATATTCATTAAGAAACTGAGCTAGATTGTAGTAAGAGCTACAAATTTGAGATTTGAACTTAAGTGTTGTAAGGGACTGGATTTAGAGGAACGGAACAGGTGGTTAAAACAACTTCTATTTCTAAATATTTTGTTCATAGATTGAGATGTTTATATAACAATAAAACAGTTAACTGTTTGAAATTTAGCAACATCATGATTCAGATAATTGATATGTCTGACCACACTCTAATCAACTTCATATGATATGCATGAAATGATCCTCTTTAAGATTTGTGGCATCTATTCTTTCCTTTTTCCTGTTATCAAATGCATCCCATTTGATCTTCCTTAGCTGCAAGTTTAGAATGCTGGGAATGAAGATAAGTAAGTTTTCTTTGCACTGACATTAAGCACATAAAACTCTACATATGTTCATTTTATTTCAGGTTGGTAAAGTCTCTTGCTGTGCGCTGTGTTTTACAAGTGTCTTGTGGCAATGATCATACAATGGTCCTTACAAATGGTATGTAGTTAATGTTGAGCATAGCAATGCCTAAATTTGTCCCTTCTTACCCCCCCCCCCCNCCCCCCCCTTTATTTGTTTTGTTTTATATTTTGATACTTTAAATGACAGGACTGAATAGAGAAGAGTAGAAGAGAGTAAAATCCTGATGTGTCCAAAACAGAAAAGAAGTTTTGCATTTTATGAAAGAATCTACTGTTGCCGACAGCTCTAAAGACTTTTCTAAGCTTTAGATTTCGACGGAAAAATATCCCAGGTAAAATGAGAAAGTAGCACAGTTCAGTTTACAGTGTTAACAGGGTCAAGTCTGACCATGACAATAATGCAATATAAATTTCTTCTATGTCTAGTACCGCTAGGCACCTGTGGTCCACGTAGTGCTCGCCATGTGCCAAATGACAGCCAAGTTATCACTTTGCCTTGAAGTTTTCCACTCCACTAACTATAAGGCAGCATGTGAGTTCGCCTTCCAGGAACCAAACCAACATGTGAATAAATTCGACGCCAACATTTCCTGGGTCACCAACAGTTTTTGAAAATATTTAACTCTTGTGCTAAAAGGGTTAACATTAATTTTTCTATTCTGTAGAGGGTTTGGTTGGTGTCTGGGGCTCCAATTCCTATGGACAGTTGGGCTTGGGGAGGAACTCAGGCAGCTACCAGAATCTACCAGAATTTGTCTCCTGCCTGAAGGGAATTCCTGTGATGCAAGTGGCAGCAGGTGGCAACCACAGCTTTATACTGTCAAAGTCAGGAGCAGTCTATGGCTGGGGTAGAAACAGGTGAAGAAGGACATTTTACATAGACTGGTATTATTGCATTTGATGGTTTATCTGATGTCATGTTTTGATATATTTTATGAATAACAGCTAGCAGCAGCGTGACTCATGGATTTGGAGAAGGGGAATATTTCAGACTAATTTGTAAAATAGAAATATACAGTGTAATGCAGTTAACTGCTGTGACAATTGTAAGTTTATGTCAGATTGAAAATGGTCTGCTGTGATGTGGAAAGCAAACAAATAAAAGATGTGTGAAAGAAAATAGAAGCAAAGTGACTGTTACTTCCTGACAGATACTGTATATGAGACGGACTGGACCTGCTATGTTATTTTATCATGATAGGCCATGACAGTGAAGTGTGATACATGGAAAGCTACATCTGTGTTCGATTTAGTATTGGCCAGCTATCATTTCATCTGTTTACTTTTTTATTATTATTTTATGAAAAATGGGTCTAGCAGTAAAGTAGGTTACTGGAATATTTGATAGAATCCACCTCAGTGGGATGAATTTTTAACTTTAATCAGACCTTCAAGAACAAAATATACTTCTAAATGGAAACTATCTTACTGGCAATTCCTGCATGGCTAATTACACATCAGTTGATTCTTTTGTCTGTGTACTTGTAAGGATGTTCCCAGCTTACCAGTTCAAAGATTTGAATCCCCTGGTCAAATCTCATTCTGATTTTATTCTTCTTTATCTCATTTCAGCTTTGGCCAGCTTGGAATAAATGATACACAGGGTGAGGCCTGATTTCATGACCATGCCTACTCAAAATCGTCTCATACATAGAGCATGTAAAGAAACAGCAAAGTGTAAATGATATGCAGATAAAGGTTTATAGTGATATTTCAAAATTTGGAAAAGGCAGTTTCATCAAAGTGAGGAAAATTATGCTTTGCCCATGTGCTGACTTTTTATTTTCCTATTAAGTTTTTATTTTCCTGTTAAATCATGTTGCAGTGAAAATGATGAATTATGTGGATGAAAAACAAGCCATCAAACCAGGTAATCTACAGTTGGATATTTGATGAACAGTGAGAGGTTCTGTGGTGATACTTTACTTAATGGAAGTTAGGGTGACGTGTGCAGTGTGAGGGGACATTGTAAGCCATAGATATTAACAATAATTGTTTTTTTATTACTCAGACACTGATTTGCCGAAACAATGCCGCCCCCTGCGCCTTCAGAGGATCAAGTACATTTGCTGTGGAGAGAACCACACTGCTTGTTTGACCAAAGTAAATTGGCAAGACATAATTTGAGGGATGCCTGCTGCAAAAGCCTTATCTCTCTTATATAATTAATATAACGAGACGGTCTGTGCGCAGGCATCCCTCGATATTACATATAGAACTAGTTAGACGTCCATACTGCTAACCAGCAATCCCTGCTGACATGAAAATTCAGGCAGATGTGTAGTGTTCCTTTGGCATCCATAATGGATCATTTTCTGCTATCTTGTGACAAACTCGTCAGTTATACATGCATTTTTGCCATTTTTGTCAGCCCAAGTCTACCATAACTTATTTATTTAAAAGATAGAACGTGAAGGTTACCAGTCACATGTTTATTATGCTGTGATTTTGCTCATATATTTGACATTGGAAGCTAATGCATTGCCAGTGGCAAATATGAACAGAAGCCTTTCTCAAAATTTCTGTCCTATGGCAGTGACAGCTTTTGAATTTAGCAAATTTTGTCCCTTCAGGTTTGATTGTACTTCTATCCTGTGTCCCATGTCAGAGAATGAATTTTATGTAAATATGGAATACAATGCTTTTGGGGGAATAGTAAATTGTATAGAGAGAGGCAATAGTATGATAAGTGCAGTTTCCAATATCTATTGTACAATCAAACCTGGTCTGGCTACCCCCTGTGCATTGTGGTTACCTGCTGAGGTGACTGGGTTTCAGGTAACCAGTTCCTTTTTCTTATTTATTTTCACCTTTATAAAGCATCACCTGTATAATGCAGATACCACTTGTCATATCTCAAATGATGCAAAATAGAAGGAAAAACACTGTGTGAAAAGATATGAATTGGCTAATCTGAGACATTTATTTGAGGATTTTGTGCTCCACCTTAGGCTTAAATAAGTTTTCTCTATACTGTGCGTGTTGTTTGAGTACAGTTTATTTGTCTTTATCATGTTCTTAACAGCAACCATAAGCATGCAAGAATGGTCTATTAACTTGAAAACTAGAGAGGAGAGACGTTTCTTTATATCTTGACCTCAGAAAAGTCAAACTTCTATAGCAATTTCCTATCTAAAATAATAGATTTATTAGGAATGAAAGGTGGCCACTGTATGCAGGCTTTATTATAATTCATTTCAGGATGGCCGTGTGTTTACATTTGGAGCAGGCAGTTTTGGTCAGCTAGGTCACAACAGCAACAACAATGAGATTTTACCAAAACAGGTGATAGAGCTGTCAGGAAGTGAGGTATCACAGATTGCCTGTGGGAGGTGAGCATGCTAGATGTCATTAGGGTGAGAAAATCATATATTAAAAAGCATTTTATATATTTTGATTGGCCAGTTGCAGTACAGACATCTCAGCACAGTTGAGGAGTGTTTTTGCAAGACTCATTACGTAGTCTCCGAATATTTTTGAAAGGAAGGGAAATAGTATTGAGGTAATGGCTTGTCACACATATATTTTTTTATTTACTATTAAATGATACAGTAAAAATTGAAGGCACGGATATTTTGAGCACAATTGGGTTTTGAATGAATTTGCACAAAAATGCAACTTTGAAATCGCTGTCAACTAAGTTTTCAAAGAAAGTGCATTTACGGAGTTTTGGAAAAACGCTCTTCAATTACAACGCCTTGGGAGCATGGATAAAGTTATGATCAAAGAGAGTTATGATCATTAAGTGATTTTTGCATATAATTAGCATTTGCTATTGAAAAATATTGTGAATAAGCAGAAGTTTCAGTTATCCCATTTGTGATTTAGCAGAGTCAACTGTTTTCATTAAAACTTTGTTATCACTGTTTATGTAAGCCTCTACAGAAATGATTATTAGTTTTGAGAATAATTCCTGTTCAGTATGAGTGAGCAATTTAGGGCTAAGTACATGAACTTTTTTTTTTCTCTTTCATGATTATTCTACTGTGAATGATTTAATACGTCAAATTGAAAAAACATTTCTTCAGCCAGAGATTGACATCCTGATTGAGAGTATTTGGATTTATTTGCAACGCTGCTGATGTCAGAGGTTGCTAGATGGAAATTACTTTTCATTTTTAGAATCGGCATAGAAATTTAAATATGCCTCTTTAATTTGTTATAGGTTTCATCACAAAAAATTTGCTTACGTGGCCACAATAACGGTTTCAAATGGGATAGCTCTTCATGAGACACCCTGTATTATTTCATCATGTATGATGACATTCTGTCCTGTGATTCATTCTTAACAGGGGGCATACACTGGCCTATGTCCCCAATACAGGGCGTCTTTATGCATTTGGGCTGGGAGGGAGTGGACAGCTTGGGATTTCAACAACGGACAATAGAAACATTCCATCCCCTGTGATGGGCCCATTTTGTCCAGGAAGTGGTCCCAACTCAGCCCATGCCTCCATGGAGGTGGACAATCAGGGGCCAGATCTCAGAATCAGAACCATATATGCAGGCGGAGATCACTCTTTTGTCATATGTCATGATGCAGAAGTAAGTAGTAGATGGTGGGTCAGTTTACATTTATTATCTTTAGTCCCACCGCCATCCGGCTGAAATTGAAATCTGGCTCATTTGAGCACCACTGCAAACAAATTTACAGGACAGCAACTATCTCCTGCTCATAGTCCTGTATGCAATCCAGATGGGACTAATAATCAAATATCAAAGAAAATGAAGTTGCTTCCCAGTTCACATTGGACACAATGGAAGTGCATGCATATATTCATAGAAAGAGCAGAGTATAACTTTGGTTGTCATTTTATAAAGAATAAAGATTTTGTTTGCATCTTTATTAGATGTGAGATGATTTCAAATTTTTTAGAGCTTCCTGTAGACTATATTGTACCAGATTAAATCAGGCTGCTGATTGATGTGTGAAAGTTACGTTGGAATCTCCTTTCATCATTTAATTATAATCATTATTTTATTGCTGATAAGAAAGTGAGTTTGATCAAGATATAGACCCAGTTTTTTTTTTTATCTTCTTGTTGTAAAGATGATGATTATGAATACCAGGCTTTGCTCATATCCATTGTCATTTTCTCGTTCCCTAACACTTCAGATTAACAAAAGGTTTCCTCAGTATCCTCTGGATTTTCTTAGAAGTTTACCAAAGCTCACACATGAACCCTTTAGCAGACTTATTGCACAAATCGGGTTGAAGCATTTGGCATATCTCAAGGTGGCAACTGGGTCAGATTATCCCCATGGATCTAGTGAAATACAGTTGAGTGCGGATAGCACAAATTCTTCAGGGCTGCCTCATGTTATTTGAGTCACTAAATTCTGAGGAATATATACTGAGCTCAATTAGAAACGCATCACCCAGATTTTCATCTCTTACCAAAATTTCTTAGGTCCAAGGTTCAAAAGGTGAGTGTTTTTTCGTTCTTTGTCCAATGTTGTACTCGACTAACACAGTTCCCACCACAAGAAGTTATTTTTCACCAACCTTTTTCACTTTTGAAAAAGTTACCCTATTTTTCATTTTTGCAGACGCATCAATTTTCATGTTTGGCCACAGAACCCCAACTCTAATACCGCGTATGGCCTCCACCAGCCTGAATACAAGCTGTGATCCGCCTCCTCATGGACCTGACCACAGTCTGAATGCAGTGCTGAGGCAGATTGTTCCACTCCTGGATCAGGATGGCCTCCAGCTGCTGCATATTGGCAAAGGGCCCTCGATATCCCTAACTCTCCGGCCCAGAGTGTCCCATATGTGCTCAATGGGGCATGTCCGGTGAAAAGGCTGGCCAGTCCATGACATTGAAATTTTGCTGTGCCAGATATTGAGTTGTGATCCTTGCAGTGTGAGGGCGGGCATTATCATGTTGCACAACATGAAGGTCGTTGTGGGTCTGAAAAGCTCGGACCACGATAGGCCGAAGAACCTCATTAATGTACGCCTGTGCTGTAACACGGTTTTGGAACACGTATAGCTGGGTCCTGTGGTGGAAACTGATGCCTCCCCATACATGAACGCTTCACCTCCGAAGCGGTCTTGCTCAAGGACGCAGGCATCAGCATAGCGTTCTCCAGCCCGTCTCCATACTCGAATGCGGCCATCTGCTGTTGACACGGAAAATCTGCTTTCCTCCGTAAACAGTACGCTATCCCATTGAAGTCGGGTGATTCTGAGGTGATTCCTGGCCCACTTGAGGCGTCGCAAACGGCGCTGAGGCGTCAGTGGAGGACCGACATACGGCCTTCTTGAACGAAGTCCTGCATTGGCCAGCCTGTTTCTTACAGTGTTGGGGGCAACAGGCCCACGTCTCCCTCGAAGCCTCCTAGCGTTTACTGAAGCTGGCAGGAATCTGTTCCGCAAATGAGAAAGCACAATGTGCCGGTCCTCCGCAGGGGTGGTAACCCGTGGTTGTCCATGTCTGGGCCTATCAGCGACGCTTCCAGTTTGCTGATAGCGTTGCACAAGTCTAATAACAGTAGACTGATTGCAATTTAACCTCCTTGCTATTTGTCTGGAGGAAAACCCAGCTTGGTTGAGACCAATGCACAAATTTCGATCGGCTTCATTAAGTTGAGGCATCTTGGTTGAGAGCAAATTGAAACTGATTCGGCAAAAAAAAAGCAGGCCTTTTAATTGCAATGAGCCTAAGAATATGTGACAAAAATTTGAGTGAATTCTATTCATCAGTAAACTTTTTAGTGTCAAAAGACTTTAAAGATGCATTCGACACCGTCAATTGAAATTCGAACTCACACGTGGCCAAAACTAAGGTAGTGAGTAGTCAGAGATGTCCTCAGTTGGTGTTCCATTTACTTAAAAAATCGGATATCAATAAATGGTAAAAAGGTAAAGTCCCGGGTGATGCGTTTCTAATTGAGCTCAGTATATAAAGCACTATAGTACAGAAATAAAGTGAAGTGCGAAAGATTTGCTCAAGGGAACTAACGATTTTCTCTTATCTGTGTTTATATGCTGAATACATAAGTAGTATGTTCCAACTTTCATTTAAGCCCGATCTTGGCAATGGTTCATGACTTACCCTCTTTGTTGTATGTATCACAGGCATGTGAATCAGATGACTTCAGGAAAGAGAATCCAACAAGACAAATACTTACACTGTCTCAGGGCAGGATTGAGGTTCTGCGCCCCCTTGGCAAAGGTGATACTCCTTCTCATGAGCTGTCAGAGTAAGTTGTCCTTTTTGCAAGAGTTTTGTTTGTTTGTTTGATCTAGGGTTTTATGACACATCAGCAAGATGACAGTTTTGCTGTGCCTATGTGATTGTAAGATTAAACTGCGGGATAGAATTTTCCTGTCATTTTTGCTAGACCTAGTTTAACTTTAAGAGATGAAAGATAATTATTTTGCTGATCTGTTGTGTTCTGTTCTCTGGCTTCATTTCTCTGCAGCTCCTCCCTTCCCTCCCTCCCTCTGTCTGTCAGTCTGTCCATTCGTCTGATTGTCCATCCATCCATCCATCCATCCATCCATCCATCCATCCATCCATCCATCCTTTCATCCATCCATCCATCCTTTCATTCATCCATCCATCCATCCATCCATCCATCCATCCATCCATCCATCCATTAATTAATTATGTGTTTGGGTTTTGTTTCTCAGTGAAATGCACAAGATATTTTCATATGCATCATGCCTCAATGGTTCCTTTCTGTTGCCGTAAGTATTATCTTTATGATTTATATTTCTTCTTTTCATTTTTCTCAGATTTTGAGTAGCCAACTTTTTAAAAAAAATTTATAACCAAACTATTTGAAATCTCTTTCCACAAATAGGCAATGTTTTTGTTTGTGTATTCATTCCTCGTTTAGGCTACAAAAATTTTTGATCAGACACCATGTGTTTATAGAGAAATTAAAGAATTTCTGAGATCAGCTTAGTTCATCTTCATAATGATGTATGATAGATTTTAGGCTATACTGACATAACTTTTTGAAACCTTCCTCTACTCCGTGTAAATCCCTGGTCCTCTGGGCTCTTGGCAAAACTTTACTTATGGCCTTTATTTTTCAGTCTTTAAGGATGCATACTTTAAAGATCAGATTAAATGTCAAAGTCTGCTGGGTTTAAAAGTTGAAGACTTTTCCATGACGGTAGGTGAGACAACATAATGTTTTCATCCATTGACATTAAACCTGTTTGTGTGAGTATCATATGCAGTGTTACATCAGTTTTATATGAAAAAAGTTACATTAAAGAACCTCAAAACCAATGTTTTACCTGCTGTCTCCATGTTGTGGTATTGCAGGAATGATGAGCATTATGGAAGCAGCAGCAAGAAGCATGGTGTGGACATGAACGCAGTCCGAACATTTTTCCAAGATCTGGCAAAAATTCCCAACATTATAATTATGCAATATGTAAGAAAGTTAGCTATTGTTTTTTTTTCATATCACCACCTGGAAATAATGGTGTCATAAGTCCAAGAATTTATTTAAGGGCGTCAACAGTATTAATCCTAGGCGGCAATATGTGCATGTTTTCATCAGTGATAATGCAGGCACAGGGACTTTGCCAAAAGTAGTCATATTCTGAAATATGTTATCAGTACCAAAGTGACAGGGGGATAAGGTCAAATTATGGATATTGCCAAATATGCTTAATACAAAAAGGCAGAAGGGATTGGGAGGGTGGTCCCATGATGTTTCTAACACTAATCAGCACAAGCACAAGTACCCATTGAAAACAGAGAGGGCAAAGAAAGTTGTACACTATGAGGTCTATTGTTAATTCTTTTCCTAGGCACCACCACATGACCAAGGAAATGGTGTCTGTTTTGCCTGTAGAAGTGACATTTATAGAAATGCCAACAGTACTGTTCTCAGTTGCTGGAGATCCTCAATCCGAATTGTTTGTGTACATTTCCACCAACAAGTAATCCTTAGATTTGGAGATTTTTGTGACTACAATTGATTGACAGATGAATATTCATGTGTAGATGTTCTAGTATATAGAAATAGAATAATGTCATTCTGAGTTGTTCAACAAATGTCTCGCTTCTTGCTTGCTTACTTGTCCTCACTTTTCATCCTTCTAATGAAACATTTCCCTGCCTGCCCCTTTTTCGCACCCAGTTCCATTCACTTTCATGCTTTGCATATTCTTATCCCAAATCTCTGCATTTGTCTTGTGTGAATTCTGGTGACAAAGGAAAAGCTGTATTTTGAAATAAAGTGTTCCTAAGATCCAAGGGATCCAAAAAAAAAAAAAAATGCACTACTTAGCCAGTTTGCATGCAAAATGTTTTGAATTAGAAAAGTACAATGCACACCACAGTAATCCACTATAATGTGTAGTGGAAGCACAGTGGAGAACCTTGAAGTACAAAACATGGAGCATCCATGAATTTACTTTCCATGTTCAAATATAAATTGTTTCAGAGCTGCTTTGCTTTGTGTGGCTGTTTAACTGATAATGTCTTTCAGGGCATTTATGGTTTGAAACATGACCTAAACTCTCTGTACACTGTCTTCTTGGCTTTTCAGATCACTACCAGTATTGAGCAGGATTTGATTCCGATGTTGCCTACCTCCCCTCCAGATGTGGAGGCCTTACGTCTGTACCTGATGTTACCTGAGTGCCATTTATTTGATCAGCCCAAACTGTACAGCTCCATCATCTGCCCCTTTGCAAAAAATCTCCTGTCCCTGAACAAAGTGGTCTTAAACGTCTTTGGTAAGTGTGCTTAACATTGCTATATTGCAACATTTTGGGAGCATGGGAAAGTTGCATTTCAAAGGAGTTACATTATCAAATGACAGTTATGTGCAAGCCGCGGTATTATTTTACCTGAAAAATCTTCAATTATGTAGATGTTGCAGGAAGGCAGATTGAGATCAAGAGAGATTTACTGTCTTTGGTTTTAATCAACACATTGCTGCTGCCCTGTGAGTAGGTGTACTTCACATTAAATATACTGTTGCTTCTCAAGCAGCGTTGTATCCTTGCTTTAATATGCCCTAATTAAGTGACGATATCTAGGAATCTTAGTACACTGGATGGTGAATTCAGGTAACCTTCCCTCATACAATAGATAGCAATTTCAAACCATCATTGGATAAAGGGGAAATGCTTCGGCAGCAAAGTGTTAAGATAATTGGGATGTGTTTTTATTTTTTATTTATATTGGATCTTTGTGTGTCGTGATATTTCTTTAGTGACAATGGCAAGAAAGTTATAAATATGTTGGACCTGCTTTCTTGATGACGTTTTACAAAAGCACTGTTTGAAGGCTTTGAATTGTCTGTTGATAATACTTTTTCAGTCTTTTAATGTTCATGTTCTTCTTGTGAAAATGTTTCTATATATGAGGTGATGTGTACTGTTTGCAGTTTTCTCACTTGTTGTTAGTGTGAATACACATCTGCATGCCATTTCACTTTCATTGTGTTCTTTAATGATCAGAACTCCTTGATTGACCCATGGTTGCTCATATAGGTTTGTCCACAATGCAAGAAAGCAAGTTTATTCCCCAGTTGATCCAAGTGTTGACAGAGCAGCCAGTTATGAGTATATTACTGTCAGTTCCATTAACTCTCTAGTGCCCAGCGTATCAGATCTGATACATTTCGTGGGACAAAGAAAAAGCAAACCAAGATCATCACCCCACCATAATAGTGTGAAGTCGCATGAGCGGGCATTAGCCTGGATATGAGACTTATAAACCGCATTATTATTATTATTATTATTATTATCATTTTGATGCTTGTTCCAGCATAGTGGATCCAGAAGTGATCCAAAAACTGGAGCTCGGACTTTTTGTGCCATTGTAAATAGGGCTGGGCACTAGAGGGTTAACTGCATTTGGAGATACCTCAGTTTCAAAGTCTGATAACTGTTCTGTCTTGCCATGTTTTGCGTTTGTCTTGACAAATTTGTCTTCTTTGCTTATCTCTGGCAGATTCTTGGTGGTCATCTAACCAGCCATCATTTTTCAACAGATTAGTAGTTGTGAGTATCTAGCATGTTTGTTGTTAATGAAGCTCAAAATGCTCTTTGACTAAATCAAGTGATGGGTTTGTTCTGAAAGCCTATGTATATAATTTCATGAAAGTTAAAAAAGGTTTGGTCCAGTGTTATTCAGGCCCGAGAATAATTTATTGTACTAGGGGTCACCACCATGCAATGAAAAGTATTTTGAGATATCTGTAATTCTGCACTTTAAATGTCATCTATTCTGCTTCATAAAAACTAAAAATTTATCTACAGTTAATTAATATTCACCCATGAAAACAACAGTTTTGTGCATAGAAAATACTTTTCACTTAATTTCCACAGCAGACAAAAATTTGTTATAAGATGGTCCAGACAGAAAAGACCCTAATATGTCATTTCTAGTTTAGTGACATAAACCTCATTTTGAAAATTTGACTGGCTGCAAGACATTTGTGTTGAGTTGTTTTTTTTTGTGTTTGGTATAGAAGGCCCATTTTGATTCAGAGTTTGCTGTCTGTGTGTTCCAGATTTACAAAGCGTGTATAGAATACCTGTTACAGCTGCCGGACACCAATAATCCTCTTGAAGTAAGTGATGGAATTGTGTAAGGCTCTTGTGGAGTTCGGTATCTGCCCAGTTATGCCATTTAAAAACATGTAGAACTCACTTATATAAAGACACTCAAAATGGTGGGTGAAAAAAGGACTGGGTTAATTTAATTATCATTATAACTGTTGAAATTCTAGTGTCAACAATAAGATTATATAAGATCACATATTAAACACTTTTTATTTGAAATCAGAGGAGTGATCACAGTATCTCCCAGTGATGACATTTTTGACAGGCTACTGCCTTAACAGTTTGTGACCTGCATTTTGTGAAGAGACAAATTTTAGATAGAGAAAGCCATTATAGATTGTCATTTTGAGAGATCTTCTTGTGCTCTTGTTCCAGGTCAGCAGAAGGTCAGGGGGTCTCTTCACATCCATGGAGATGTTACAAAAGCTCAATCAGGTGAAACAAAGGCTCAGTGATTAGTAAAGGGAGATCCTGTCCTTTCCCTGACAGTATAATACTGAAAACATAGGGTGCAATATATCGCCATAACTGCATTGGAGTTTCTGTGCAATATTGCTGAAAGATGCATAGTTTTCCCATGAGGATGATGTCTTAAGCTGTTATTTGCAACAGCACCAGTTGTTTGACACCAGATTTCACCCATGTTACTATGATGCCTTTATGTATGAGTCAGTGTGGGCTTTTCTGGAATTTCTCTCTGGACACAAAATTCATTCTCTATCAAATTTATGTTGTTAATCCTTGTAATTCTGCAACAGTTCTTATGTATTGAAGAGATACATTTTGGTTGGTTTTTTTTTGTTGTTGTTCAGGAGAGACAGTATTGATCATTTTGATATCATCAGAACTTCATCTGTGTGGCCTTTAGAAACATTTTGCAAACTTTTCAGTTGACATTTTCTCATTTCTTACCCTGTTGAGCTACAGAAGAGTGTTTTTGCAAATTTCAGTAAGTAAAGCTTTCCAAGTAGGAAAATATTGGAAAAATAATATAATGGCAATTGCTCTTCCTAGTTGTATATTTGTTTTATTTACTGTAAAATATCATAAATTAATACAGGTATCAAGGCTTAATTTTGTTTTAAATGGATTAAGCAAGACTAGTAACTCATTTTTCAGATTTTTAGAAAAGCTTTTCAGTTCTCATGTCAATTTTCATATTTATTTGTAGGTGAATGAAGCTCACAACCAGATTATTCCTTACCACAAGTTCTACGTGCCAGCTTTGAAAGACAAGGTAAACATTCGTGATGACTACATCAGCTGGGTACAGCGCACCAGCCATCGGAGTCAGGTGGGCGGGGTTGCTGTGCAGGTGTGTATGCTAATTGCCTGATCCACTTTGTATTCACTTGCTCTGTATTTTCATCATTTACACAAGGGTTGTCCAATATTTTGGTTGTTAACAACAAGTGAGAAGTAACAATGAAGTTTGTGTGTGAATTTTGTAAAAAATTAAAGAAGAGATGGTTCCAGGTAAATGAGGCTTGATCCGTGCAATGACAACAGATTCTTTCATAAATTAAGATGATGTAAGATAGAAATATACGCTGTATTTCTGTTAACTCGTTTATCATTTTTATCTGTGCGAATAGTAGATGAATATCTAATAATACTTTAGATAAAAAATATTTAGTCATTCATGTGGAATAATTTAGAGAAGACCAGATGTGACATCATGAGACAAGCAAACTTTTGCTTTTGCAACTGTGCCTCATCACATTGTTGTATTAGTTTTTCGACAGGCATATTGCATTGTAGTCAGATGAAGCTAGTCACTCTTTTTTTACATTGTATCACAGCATGCCAACCTTTGGCTTATATAACATAACTAATCAATGTTTTCAATGACTCCACAAGTCATACTATTTTGTGATAAAAATTTGCAATATGGTAATACAGTTTGCTTTTTCACCACGCTTCCTGGCCATGGTGACTTAGAGTGTGGCCCATTGGCATTATGTTGGACAGCCTGTAATGACACTGTCATTATGCTGTAATGGCTTAGTGTGTCAAAATCAGGTCAAAATACAAGTTTGGTTAATCTTTAGAATGAGCTTAAAATTTTTAAATCTGTTTATAGTCAGAGTATTTCACCTTCTGTTACACTTTTAAATATTCCTCCTGGAGGAGTGCTTAACAGACCAGCATAGTATAACTATTACCATTACAGCATCATGATTATATAACATATGTGCAAGCATATTAAATCAACATTGTTTGCAGAATACACTCACACTCACACATACTTTGTGCACATTTAATCATCTTAGCTGAAGACCAATCACATACATATGGTTCAATGCATTGCACTGCGCAGAAGAGATCTCTTAATAAATAGGATTTGTTTTAAGATTGTAGAATTCAAGGTCATTGCATAATGCACATCATTTCACTTTCATGATGACCTGTCATAAACGAATAAGTCACTCAGTAAACTATCACTTCATGAATAAGATCAAAAGGATTACAGTCATGTAGACAATTATTATCCATAAGAAACTGCCCTGTTCATTTCATATCAGTTCATTCATAAGTCATCCGATCCAGTTTGCTCAGTCCAACATTGTTTCTTGCATGGCCAAAGATTCCAGAGGACCACTTCTAAATTACTTAACAGCCCTCTTAATATCAGGAACATTGACTTTGACACATTTATTTTCCATTTTTGTATAAGAATCCAGTAAACTGATAGTGACCAGATTTATTCTGACAAATGGAAATGAAATTCTCGGGCCTGTTATTGTTTATAAGAAAAAAATAGAAGAAACTACATTTCTACTACACTTTACTTGTTCATTGACACAGTATTGTTCCATCCTTAGAAAAAAAGTAAGTTGTCATTAAAGATCTCAGATTGTCTGATCTCTGTTTTTTTTTATGTAAATATTTTATGTCTGCATCCCAGGCAGTGAAAGGGTTAAATACATTTTTGTTTTGCTGATTAATAGTCCCATTGACATCCCTCAAATATTTCTTTTCTCCACCTGTTTTTAATTACACCCTCTAGACATCTTCTTTGTTGATACAAGCAATGAAAGACCTTTCTAACTGGCCGCTCAAAACCATGCACATTTACAGTGGCAGATTTTCCAGTTATTTACAAAAATCTGGTAAACTGATATGTTTAACAGTGACCAAGTTTATTCTGACAGATGAAAAAGTATCATTGATCTGTGTCAGACTACTGCGTAGTAATTGAAAATCCATTTTCTTTTGCCCTCCGGTATTTGAGACTTGTGGATTTTGCCATCTCATTACGGCAAGAGTTGCAAATTTGAAAGACACACTAGCTTATACATTACCTTTCATATAATTTCTCAGTTTCATGCTGGTCTCTGTGGGTTCTGATCACTTGCTAGGTGCTGGCGTGTGAGCTTTCAGTTATCTCTCTGCTAACTTTTTTGTATCTGTGCTGTGACTTTCTAGATGTGAAGTAACATGCCTCTTCTAGGGCACATTGTCCATCTCACTGGATATACATTGTCGTAGGACATGTTGTCCATCGACATGTTGTCCGTCTGGATGGATACATTGCTATAGGACATGTCCATCTGGATAGACATTTTCGAAGGACATGTCATCTGCTTGGATATACATTGTCGTCCATGTGGATCTACCTTGCCATAGGATATGTCTTCATTCTGGATATACATCATCATGTTCCACATAGATAAAATTTGGAAGAAAATATGACTGCATACTACTTCCTTACAAACATGAAGAATCAAAATTCTTCATTAGACAGTTTTTCAGCTTATGCATTACTTGTGACTCAATTTTCAGAACTGGCCTTATTTCTCTGAATAAAATGGGTCCCAGGTTGCATTTGACCTAATTTGTAACAAATCTGGCCACATCTAGATATACCAAATGATGATATGATAGAATGTATCGTGACCCCAAGTAACTATGCTTCAAGCAGTTACAGAGGCAGCATCAGGACCCAGGTCACTGTTTACTGTTGACATGTTTGACTGACATGACTTAAGGGGTGTTTAAAAAAAAAAAAAATCAACAAATTTATATATTCAGAAAATTATCTAGATATTTACAATAAATATGTATTTAAAAATTGTTTCATCAACTAAAGCTGAATGGGCCATCTCCAGTTGTGGAGAGCTAGACAGGCTGAATGACACATTTATTATACAAATCATGAATATGAAACTAGGCCATTGCACATTTTGGAAGATCCAATATTTTATATTTGATTATGCCTTTTTACAAACTGTAGTTACAAAAATGTGCCTAGCATTCATCAGACAAAAACAAAGCAAGAACATCCCTACTGTGAAGCATTTCTGAGTTCCCTACCACCCATTTTTACGTAATTTGTTTTGCTTGTAAATCGGCACACATCGAACCCACCCCTAACTCAGTTAAAGGCTAATGGTACCAGTGCCTTCTCTTCTACTCTTCTGCCTATTCAACAGGATCACATACAGTACATGTGACAAATGTAGGCCCATCTTTTGTCTCTCTTCCTTACTATTATCAGGGATGCCACTCTTCTGAGAATTCTCGGAAATCAGTGAATATCGGCCGTCCGAGAATGCCATCAGAGGTCCTTCCGAGAACCCGTGACGGCTCTCGAAAGAAGTAAATTCCCGAGATCCGAATTTTTCTAGGAAGTTTCGATATGGCCCCCATGCGAATTCATAATAGACATATGCGTTTCAGTACGGTCGACGTATGGCTAGACATATCACAATCAATGAAAGGTCACTTCCGGCCTCAGTAAACGTGTTTCGTAAATTTCGAACTGTCGTGGAAGTGGTTATTTTGGTTTTGAAAACTCATTTGCAGCATGGAAATCACACAAGGCACACAAATTCCGCGTTACGCTTTCCAATGCACGCTTTCTCTTGTGGAAAATTCGGTGTTATGATTTCAAGTGCACGCTTTCTCTTGCGGAAATTGCCTTGAAGGCCTAGCTTCGGCAGCCCTAGAACTGGCTAATAATAGCCCGTCACTCTTGCTCGTCTTCCTGGGGCGGTGTGAGGGTAAGTGCTCGTCTTCCTGGGGCGGTGTGAGGGTAAGGCTGGTCTACTTCGCAGAACACGTAGAGTTGCGGAGTCTGAATCATTATATTTATTGAAAAGCAAGAGATCTAAGCAGCAAACTCTTTTCAGGACATCCTAGTATTATCTAGGGGATTTCCAAATGAAGCTTTCACTTATCAAGTTAAGGCCATGCACTTCGAGAAACAAGATAATGAAGCAGCCTGTCTAAGCCTTCGTGTTTACAATCAATTTCTGATATTGATGAAGAAAATGTTGGAATGACTAATTAGAAGAATCAAATTATGTGATGAATTTTATTCAAACCGCCTTATCAGCTGCATGATCTCTGATAATTAGGGGTTGGCAAGTCTACTTTCGATTTCTCTACTGTATAATAATGTAGTAAATTTATGCGTCTTCATTTTTTAAAGAGATAGTGTTATTTCTTTATTGTCTAAGATAGGTTTATTTAGGGATCAAATATGATTTGGCTCTTTGAAAGTAGAAGTTTCAGATTAGAGACACCAAGTCCACATGATTTTCCGTGAAGCCGCAAAAGTTTCAGAAAATTTTATGAAAAGTGAGTGGCACCCCTGTATTATAAATGATGAGGAATATGATTAATATGAAGACTTAACGGATCCCATGAAGTTTGTAAATAGCATGTTCAAGTGTATCAGATAAAATTTGCCATGCTGCTTTCCTGGTGACTCATGCTTCACAGAGGGTTGATAAAAAGTTGAAAGTTGTAAAATTGTGGGAGCCTAATTGGAAATGCTTTTTTGAGGCATTAGATAAAATTTCTCCTCAGACTACACGAATTGTTCTGAAATGGCTAAGACAAGTCTGTAAGTCTGGAGCCACCATTGTGCTCAATTATATACTGTTGTCAGTGGAAGTCCTTCATTCAGAATTTTCACAATTTTAGTTTAGACAAAAGGGAGTCCAAAATTTGACGTTCTTCTGCAGATCAGCTGCTTGCACAGACTGAAATTGCTTATCCCCTTGAAAAAAGCCGCCTACTAAAAATCTTCATTGAACAAAAGCACTGATGCATGTCACCATTTTTGTGGTGTAGTTTCAGTGTACATGCATACAATTATTTTTACACAATGTGTCCAGATTAAATACCCTGCTATTACTGACTCTGATGTTCCAGTGAATTCTGTCCACTTAGACTCCCACAACCTCATCATCCTCCAGTTAGGTTGTGTAGCAATTCTAGACTGACTTTTCACCTCTTGGTTTCCAGGGCTTGTACTTCTGTAACTATCCATTCCTGTTTGACGGGGCGGCCAAGAGTGTCCTTCTTCAGACTGATGCAGCAATGCAGATGCAGGTAGGAGACAGAGCAAGGTGTTCTGTCTGAAATGAGTTAAAGGGAAATTATTATTGAAAGCTGTCGCTATAGTAAGTGTTTTCTCCAGATTATGTGAGTTGGTAGAGACATTTCCCACATCTCATAAGTTTTAGGGAAAGTTTATAAATTTTTAAGAGGGATTTTAGTTTTGCTCTTGTAACGTATACTTTAGGAGGGAATTAACACAGCATTTATGGTCCTAATAGTGTCATAGAAAAAAACATAAACAATATAACAGAACTTTAAGTTTCCCCGATGGTTCATTTGGACCCGAGGATAGAGAATGAGGTTTGTCATGTTCAGGAAAACTTTACCAAGGTTTTGGCAAAACTTCTGGCAGGAGTATGGATTTATCATTCTGAACTTCCATACACATGCATGATTGATATGTGACTTGGAGTTTTCACTAAATCTTGTTTCTCTGCTGTCCACTCCACAGAACGCCATAGAGAGTGCCCAACGGCGCAACCTCATGGGTTTGTTCACTGGCTTTACTGCTCAGATGCAACCGTTTGATCCTGTCCACCCATGCCTGGTCCTGGTTGTCTCAAGAGAAAATCTGGTCCAGGACACTTTGGCACAGCTGCAGAATAAAAACAGTGCAGATTTCAAGAAGCCATTGAAGGTTTGGTTAATTCCTTAATGTTGTTAGTTTGGGTCAATGCAGGTTTTAAGCTGTATATTTTAATTATGTCTCTTTGAGGCAGTAAAGTTTTTACCTACAGCCACTCACAAGAACTCCTAGAATTCTTAAAATTTAAGTAGTCTTTTATGGTTTCTGCTTATGGCTCAAACAACGCTACATAAAAATATGGGTTTGTAGATCATGACTGAATTTGTGAGATTACAAAAGTTCAATTATTATGAGTCAAAAAGGTGAAATGCTTCATTTGTGATAATTTTCATACATGCATGGTCACATCTGCAACAGATTTATGTTATGAATTGAGAAAAGGAAACAACACATTTATCCATAGTATTGTTTACTTATAGGTAACCCCCTCTTCACAGTATGCCCCAAGAACAAATTTCTTATTACTGACTTTGGGGCACTCTTGTTTTGTTTGCTGATGAGCAGGCGTGCTGTAAGCAGGTTCAGATGAGGGATAACTAGATACAGAACTCTATGTAAGATCATACAAGCAAACACAGAAGAAACAGCCGAGATAGAATGTCAGCCACCATTTTGCCGAAGGATTTTAAATTTGAATCAGTGTAAAATCATTTGTTTGTTTTATATCTTCTTTACTTCTTGATTTGATAAAATGGTGAGCACCTCATTTCAATCTACACTGTAAGAAACTATGTGATACCTATGGAAATATATTGAAGAAAATTTGAATATGTGGATCATCACTTCCCTATATCTCTTATGTCTGTATGTTTTTCTGATTCAGGTCATCTTCCATGGAGAGGAGGCAGTTGATGAGGGTGGTGTGAGAAAGGTCAGTTGTGGATTATAATTAGACATTTGCAACAAGATTTCATAATCTCTATGTCTAATTTGAGGGTTTTTTTTCTATTGTTAGTAATTTATAGTTCAGCAGGGTTCACCCATGAAAGAGATCAGAGCACAGAAATTTAGATGATTTATTTTGGAGGTAGAATTGGAGCCAGGTACATGAGCTATCAATGTTTCCCATTTTAAACTTCACTCCTTGTCTACTATTATTTTAATTTTACAACTGGGACGTACATAAAGAAATGCAGTTTCTTCATGTCCAAGTATGTCATGATTATGTTAAATTGAATAATAATGTCTATTAAAGTTCGTTTCTCCAGTAATTACTTAATTTGTTCTTGTCTAAAACTAGGAATTCTTCATCTTGTTGTTGAGAGAGGTCATGGATCCAAAATACGGCATGTTTCGAATACATGACATCTCCAATCTTCAGTGGTTCAACCCTTCAGTAAGTTGTGTCACATTGGATTTTCTTCACTTCTTCCTTCGCGCCTTCATTTGGTCTTCACTTTCTCTCATTCTTGCTCTCTTTCTTGCACTGTAAGAAAAATATTAGAATACTGAAGTTAGTTGTCAACTTTGATTTTGTCTCAATATCTTAAATGAATTAATTCAATATTAGCTTTTGGCTCACACAACCAGTTGCTATGTGGTTTGATAGTTTACAGTTAAGACATTTCATTTGTCCTCTGAAATCTACCACAACATAGCTTTGACAAACTTGCTATATATAACATTTTACTCCTGAAAGTTTGGCACAGGAGTGAATATCAGTCGGGTTTTTTTTTTTATTGGAGTCTAGGTATATTAGTCTTGGTACAGTTCTGTGCGACTAGTGTGAGAATAGTGTGCTGAAATTCCATTTATGTACAGTGGAGTTCACTCAACTTGCCAGCGCATTATCCGGAATTTCAAATAAAAAGAAAGTCCAAAAATCCCTCTTTTTTTCATAGTAAAATGCTTTCAGGAAACCTTCAATAGTATAACAACTATTGTGTCTCCAGGAGGAATGAAGAAATGAGCCACTGCTGTTGCAGTTTTCCTTCCCCTTGTCCAGCGATGATTAGGACATGGAGATTATCTTAAATATTGCATCAAAACAAAGATGATGACAACCTACAGTGATCCCCGAGTGCATGCAGTTTGAAAGCTCAACATGCTATGCTTGCAACTATTCTGAAAGACTGTTGGTCTCCCTTTTATTGAAATGTAAATGGATATCAGAAAACTTGCGTAATTTTAAACAGAATCCTAATGTATTATGATATTGTTTGTTACAACTGTTCTTATGTTTAGTGTTCTTCATATGTTTTGAAGCGTTTCACTGAAAAGATGACTGTTTCCCTTTGTGTATGTCTGTAGACATTCGAGACACCAGACATGTTCCGCATGATTGGCATCCTGTGTGGTCTAGCCATCTACAATTTCACCATCATTGATCTCCACTTCCCCTTGGCTCTTTATAAGAAGCTGCTGAAGAGGTAAGACCTTTTGGGCAAGACAACTAATAGTTGATTGAATAAATTGGTAAGATTGGTAACATATTGCTTAGGCACTACAGCCTTTCTACCTTTTGCTTGTAGACCTAAAGACAAAATTGTGGTATACAATATTGAATACAGCATGTAAACCGGAACAGTTTACCAGTAGTAAATAAAGGCAGATATGGGAACAAGTAATGAATAAAAGAGCAAATTACACATATCACTAATAATAATAATAAAAATAATAATACTTGTTTCTAATTTGGCATGGGAAAATAAAATTTGATTCCTTCATTGCTCTTGACATAGTTTTACCCCAAACTCTTCATTTTTCTTTTGATCACTAAGTTTGACTACAATATAGTGAATAGTTTGTTTTCCCATAATGAATTTTTGAAAATAGCATGTTGTAACTTAGTGGAGAATGATCTCCTCTGTCTTAGTGGTGTGTGGCTGGCTGCTAGGCAATATCTTAATGATGAAGTGGATAAACAGGGATGTTTCTCTTGTATTAGATGTAATGCGAGTATTTAGTCCTCAAGCTTCTGTATCGCTCACTTGTTTTCTGCCAGGCCTGTGACACTGGATGACCTAAAGGAACTGATGCCAGACTGTGGGAAGTAAGTTGATCAAACAGTTTTATAGCAATATATATTAGCAGCTTCTATTTTATCTTACCTTATTACTCTTTGATTTGAATTAGAGATCCTTGTTATACTTTTGTTGTACAAACTGGAACCTGGATATAACTGTTATGTTCCAGGTTCTTAACAGTTTGTACAACTAACTGTGCTGCAAAAATATATTGCTTACTGCTCAGAATCACCTTTTTTTTTTATTCAAATGACCCCTGTGACTTCTGAGGACAGATTGCACCCTTTTCACCCATCACAGAGATGTGTGTAAAACAGATACAACAACAACAACACATTTTAAAAAAGAAGCTTTGTTAGTTTTTAGTAGTCTTCATCTCATCTGTCCATCTGCTAATTGATTGCTTATATGCATTCCAGGATGTTTTCATTTTTAGATTCAAAACATGTATTTTTTGCTCTTGTGAAGTGAGGCATTTGGAAATCTTTGATTGGTGGCAGTTGTTCACTCCATTTTCATGGAGCACTCTAGTTCTGAAATCAACAGCAACCTTTTCAGATGTCATTTCTCGAGTTCTGCTTGGGAGACCTCACTTTGTATCAAAGCATGAATCAATTTCACTGTGATTGAGTCTCATTGTTTTAGCAAGGAAAAAGGGATAGGAAAACAAGTAAGATAAAACGAAATGAAACAGTTTAGTTTCAAAGCAGCAACATGAACGCATGCATTTTCAAATTCTTGCATTTTGTCGTCTAGAGGTTTACAAGATCTGATTGACTTTGATGGAGATGATCAAGAATTTGAGGACATCTTCAGCTTATCATTTGAGGTATGTGGTGATATAATGCAAGGAGAATGTGCACAAAGAGTCAAACATGAACAAGTAATAATCTCATCCATGGTGACAGCAAAAATGTACTTCATATTGGACACCTCATTAGGAGGCAGGACCAACCTGTTTAGTGTTCCACAATTGGCAGGGTCCCACTATGGTTAGGGTTTAAGAGCTCAGGCTTTACTTAGAGCTTAACATATGGTGATGTTCTTTTTAATAGAATCCTGATTCCTACTCCCTCAAGATTTTTGTCCTAGTTAGTATTTATCTCACTCTCACAAGTATTGCTGCAGTGATTAATTCACAATGGTATTCATCGCTTCTGAAGCTATTTCAGTCCCGCAGTTATTTTGGCAAGAGCCATGTCACTCCACAAGCTATCTAGTGGTGTCTTTGCCATGTTGGAACTGATCTCACATTCTCTGGAGGAGGCAAAAAATCTGAGGGAGCCTTTTATGGAATTTAAAAAAAGATTGGTTATGTGGGAAGAAACTGGTAATTCTGTCTAAAGCATAGGATGAATATTGCATGAATTATTGCTCTTTCAGATGGCCCTTGTTAACTGAGACCTAGTTGATGATTTTGCCCTGCAGGTTTTACCTTCTTCATTATTTTTCAGGTGATGGAAGAACGGTATGGGGAGACTAAATCTGTGGAATTGTGTGAGGATGGAGCCAACAGAATTGTGAACCAAAGCAATAAGTATGTCCTTCATTGGCTATCAAACAAAAGTACTTGTTCACTCAGTTCTTTGTTTTTCATTGAGCTAGACTTACTTATTGATTCATCATTCATTCAGTCATTCTCCAGCCATTAATTGATATATCATTTTGGATATGTCTATCTGTCCATCCATCTATCTATCTGTCTGTCCGTCCGTCCATACACCCATCCATCTGTCCATCCATATATCCATCCATCCATCCATCCATCCATCCATTGTTTAATTCATCCACCCATTCTTCCACATATATTCTTCCACCCATATGTCTCTCCATCTACCCAGCTGTCTATCTTTCCATCCGTCTATCATATCTATCCTTCCATTCATCTATTTATTAGCCTGCCATCTGTTCATTCACTTGTTCACTTTTACCTTTCAGGCATGAGTACATCAATTTCTATGTTGATTATGTTCTCAACAAGTCAGTGGAAAACCCATTCAACGCTTTTAGTGAAGGCTTTCACACTGTGTGTGGAGGAGTGGTTTTAGTAAGTAATGGTCATCACATTTAGTTCTTCAGAAGACTGGCATTCTGCCATACCATCACTGTGCTTTATGAAAGAGTATCTCATTTTCTGTGAAAGGACATGGCCTGCTTCCCTGTCCCCTTCAAATGAAAGAGGGCTTTGCTCAGCAAGTGAGATATCAACTTTTGCTCGACTGCAAGGGATCAGATGATGATCTTGGGAATGACATAACACATTCAGTTTTTGGCCTGAGGCTAGTATGTTAACGAAGGAATAATACATACAGTTACACTTAATTACAGGCCATTTAAACACACTCTTTCCTGAATTGCCAAGTTTTTTGACAGAACAGACTTGATAGCCAAAAACAGACAGTGACATTTAATCACAGGCTCATCTAAATCTTGTGTACACTCATAGAAGTGAATAAATAGAATCAGTGCTGTTTTTCTCTTAGGATGATGGTCAATGCAGAAATCCCGGAGATCACCAGAAACTTCAATTTTGAAGGATGTGTTCATTTCATCTCTGTATATTTTTAACAAACAGCCTTAGCTTGAGATATTAGCTTATTAGCTCTGTGTTGTGTTGCTACACTGGACAAAAGTCATAACATTAGCATCAGAGTAGCAAGTATGATAAACAGGAAGGCATAAGTCAGGCCTCATACAAATGATGATAAGAAAGAAGGCTAAAAAAAAATGTGGTATAGTCTTGCTGTGTTTTTACTTCACTTTTGCTGAATTCTCATCAAGGCAGTTGTCCTTACTTCACAACTGTCACTGACAGGTTCTGATTAGGTACATGATAAATATAATATCAGAGAAACTTCTCAATCTTCGTAGTTTTGGATGTATGGCTATAAGTTGTGGCTCTTGTTAAGGCATGATGCAGTGAAAAAATAGTATGTTCTGTGTGATGATATGACTGATTAAATTTGATTCTGTTTGCAGGACCTGTTTCACCCACAAGAACTGCAGGCCATGGTTGTGGGAAATGAAGACTATGACTTCAATGTGTTTGAGAAGGTGAGACATGATCTAAGTGCATGTGTAGTCAACACTGTTTTGTTGTGTTTTTGAATTTCAAATCTATATTGAGATTTCTGGTCAAGGTAGATATGATACTCTGTGTCATTCCTGTGATTATGGAGCTGTAAAAGAATCATTCAGATTGCTTGCTAAGAACCCAGACCATTAGCAGTGCTTTTCAGAGTTGCTTGATAATGATAGATTTAAATTTAGGCTGCCCATTCATTTCTACCTTATTTATTTTTATTGGGGGGAGTGGTAGCTTCCATACTTTGTGTTATGAATGACAAGCTGGTTCAGTGTTTTTGTGCTGTGATTTCCTAAGAAGTTGATTGTCACGCCATAGTCAGAGTGTTTTATGTAATTTGGAAGAAAAAACAAAAAAATGTGACTGATAAAAGCAGCCTCTCCAAATAATGAATTAGAATAGGAATGTATTGACTTTTGATGTGCTCTTTTAGAATTTTGCAGAGCATTGTATTTTTTTTTTCAAAAGCACAATATAGCTGTAATCAAGCTGATGTGCCATGAAAGCCTGACTCAGCCAAAAAAAATAAGCCTTTGTCCTTCACTGTTGAGACCAAAAGGTAATGGTCATTTCGCCAGTAATGGGAAATTAGCCCAACATTGTTAGATGGCATTGTTTTGTAGTGGCAGCTCCAATGGCTTTGACTTCTTGTAATGTTGGATGTTGTCAAGGATCGGTGTACATTGTCTTTACGTTGATGCAATATTCACCATATACCTGGCCTAATCTCCATGCATGAGACACCAAAGGACAAGGTGAGGAAAAATTGCTTTGGCATCAGCTTGTTTATTTTCCTCTCTTGCTGGCACATCACTTAGCGTGTTATCAAAGGTTCCCTGATACTCTTTTTAGGGTTAATCATGAAATTTTACAACGAATAAAGATGACCTTTGGATAGATTTTGGGTAAAACGCTGCTGAGTTAAAGGAGTTCTACTGGTTGTAGAAGTTCTGTGCAGCATTTTATTTAATTACACTTAGTTCTCTATGGGATTTTTTTTTTCCAGAACACTGACTACAAGGGAGAATATCACAGGTACCATCCAACCATAAAGATATTCTGGGAAGTTTTTCATGAGATGAGCTTGGAGGACAAAAAGAAGTTTCTGTGTAAGTTTTTCTTAAAATTTATTTTGGGATGTCTTCTTGCATGGGGTTTGAAGAAAATGTTCCTATTTCTGTTGGCCCATGGAATCCTATTCATTTGACTTTTGATGTATGTCTCATATTTCATTTGTCAGTCCTGACCAAATAAACATTAATTTTTTTTAAAAAAATATATGTTTCTCAAAAGTGTTGTACTAAATCTGAGCAAAACAATAATTAATTTCAATGATGATGATGATAATAATGTATAGGGCTTGAAGAGAATGACGAAGATAGTTATGTTGGAGATATGATGGTAATAACCAGAAGCTTGACAAATGATTCTTCATTGTTTTTCCCTCCATTTTAGAGGAATATGTTGCCTATTAGCACTATTTGACTTTTGTTGCTAAGATGGAAGGTATGCTTACCTCAGCAAACAAGAAATTATAATCCTCATCCCAGAATGTCTCTAGAGAGAGCCTCTGCTGCAAGTGAAAATGAGAAATGCTGAAAGCAATAACAGAGTGCATGAGTTTACCTAATTTTTTGGTCTAGTCCTGCAAGGCTGTGCATGATTGCTTAGAGGAGAATGGCACTAAAGGCACAGGAAAAGCCCCAATGATATTTAGATTGTGATTATATTTATATTTTCAGTGTTCCTCACTGGCAGTGATCGCATTCCAGTGTTTGGTATGAAGTATGTCAAAGTAAGTGTTTTTGTATAAATGCTAGCTTAATTGTTAGCAGAGCCACACCATCACAGAGCAACTTCAGGAGAGACTCAGTTAAAAAAAGATTATCGAACAGTAATTTTAAGATTTAAATTTGAATTCTCTCGATATGGAGTCAAATTTGTGAAAGAAAAGCATAGCTCAGTTTCTTCATATATAACTTTGTTGCTCCTGCAAATGCATTATGCTGCAATGAGTCCTACATTGTGCTCTTTCTATTTTTAAAACATGCATTACATGAGTTATGTAACTATGAAAGATATACCAGTGTTGATGAAATATACAGTACCCTTCACGTAGATCTACTTTCTGTCACAGAACATTCTTACATGAACAGTTTTCTCCAGTTCTCAGAAACATACTTCCATTTTCTATCACTCATGTTAGCACAACACCCATTTAGATCCACCACTTTCTATTGCCAGCTAAGTGGAGATAATGAGAATCCATTGTGAAACCATGTTTGACACTGAAGCCACAAATTTTCTTCGGTGGATAATTAAAAGCCTATTTGTTAATCTGAAAATATTTAAAACCCCTCAATGGAAAATGAAAATGTGACAAAATTAAAAAACACTTCTCTATTATGCTAAACAGTTGCCTTCATTCTATTTCAGATGATCATTCAGCCAACAGGTGGAGGTGAACAGTTTCTGCCTGTAGCCCACACCTGTTTCAATGTGCTGGACTTGCCAAAGTACACTACTAAGGAGACACTTCAGTCCAAGCTATTGTTGGCCATTCAGCAGACAGAGGGCTTTGGTCTGGTCTAACAGTAACCTCATAGATAGCATAATCCAGATGATAATTTGTAACCATTTAGTAGATCAAGAAAAGCAATACGTTGTTGTCTTGGAGTAATTGGAGTGACCACCCATATGAAGAGGTCATAACAAAAAAATACATCATCCTTCTCATTGTTCATTCCTTTTGTTGTTATGCATATGAAACTGAGAGTTTGTATCCCAAGATGCTCATGGAAGTTACATTATCTAGTCAGTCCACTGTTTCAGGTGGTCATAAAGTATTTACTTAAAGTCCAATAACGTTAAGAATTGAGCAGATACTGGGAAAAACTTGAAAAGCACATTGACAGACATACATCATCTTCTGCAAGTTTCACTGACTAGATTGTTACTCTTGTCACAGGAAAAGAATCAAAGGACATGTCAAAAAATGATGTGCCAGTCCCACTGTATTATGCACATGTTATTGCAAGACATGTTTTTGATTTTTCAGCTGTGACAATATATCCAGATAGTGGAAATTTGCTGTCACAATGCAGTATCCATCTGCCTGTGGGTGCCAAATTTCAGCTGTATAAGACATGAGTTCTTGAATATTACTTAAATTATAAAATTAAGCAAACTTATTTTGGGCTACTGATATAATGCTGACCTCCAAATGATACCAGTGTGAACAAATGTATTGAGTGAAGTGAAGTTGTTCAGCCATGGAATTTTGTATACCTTGAAATTCTCATCATCAATAACAGAGTGCTTTAAGTTTGTACTGGATTTTTTTTTTTGCTTCTTTATTTTTGTATTGATGGATTGCAAAACATTTGACAGTGCTTAACAGCTGTCAGATTACGCAAAAAAAATGCAACACTCCAATTTCATATATCTGTGTGGCTGTACATATTTCTGTTTTATTGTGTTGAGAATCATTGTCCTCAAGTAGGCAGGGGAACCTTAGGTTAAGGTAATCCACCTGCTATGTACCTCATTTTCCATAGTTGTAGTGAACGGGGATTTGCTGATTGCAGTGGAGGTATGTAAACACAAAGAAATGAGTGAAGCTTGCATGTTACTGGTTTCTTGGAGTGAAGGTCTTCCCTCCAGAAATCTAGATTCGGAGTAAGGCAAGACTTTCTGTAATATGTATCATAAATATTTAGGGTCTTGGTTTAAACATATTCTCTAAATGAACACTGAAGCTGAAAATCATACCAAAATCAGCAGATGTCTTATCTAATATATCTTACTCTATAACTGATACAATATGTCATCTTTAGTATTTTGTTTTCCATCTGGCTGCACTGTCATAATGAAATACTTCTGTTGTGAATGGTCTTTCTGGGAGGTCACACCAAAGCCAGCCACTGATGAGTGGAAATAGAATATTTTTATGTGTCAACAGAAACATGACTTTGATGAATCAAGGACACCCAAGCACAGTGTGGTCTGCACAATGCCAACATGTAGGGAAGACTATCTTGTGAAATGATGCATTCGTCAACAAAACAAAATAGCAACTACTATTATTGTGTTGATGCTATTAACATGTACTGCTCTTTTTTCTAAAATTTCTGCTTCTTTTTCTTTTGATGATTTCTTTTAATTTTTACATGTACAGATTGTTTTAAAATCTTAAAGCTGTGCACCAAATAATTTTGCTGCTGTACAATGAGTTAGGTGCATGCATGGCCATACATTGAGAAATGAAGCAGTTTTTACACTCTTTTGTGAAATTTGAAAATTGTTAGCCGCAGAGTTAGTGCAGGGATGCAACAGTATGGTCTCCTTGTTTTTAAAATCTGATATCAAGCTATAAATAATTTGTCAGTAACATGAAATGTACTACGATCAGGAAATTGTTGTTAGTAAATGAACTGTCCTTAAAATACCTTGCCTATGCAACTTTGGATGTGATGTGATACATTTTGGGTGTCACAAAAAAAATATATGCCTAACCTAGGAAGTATGATGTATCAGCATTAGAATGAGAGTTGAATTAGGAAATGAAAGAAGAGTTTGGTGAGTATCTGTATGCTGTGAGGAACGGGTGGGATTGTGATTGAAAGGATAGCTGTTAGAAACATTAGCACTTTATATTTATGTACAACGATCGCAATGTTGTGTCCAGTTGTACTTTACCCTAAGGTATCCATGCTGCTAAATGACAGCTTAGCAATACCATGTATGTACATCTTTAGAATGGCCTTGGGACTAAGAGAGTTATTACCTTGACATGGCTGTGGTATACAACGTTTTAAGGGGTGGCAGTCCTTCCTAAGCTTAAAAGTGACATTGGCAAATCCTTTCATGTGAAAGCATACGTTAATCTTGTGTGGAACAATATCCTATTTTTCTTAGGTGCAAACTCTGATATTTCAATAGGTATTTCTCAGTAGAAAAAATGAAGTAGGCCATAATGTTGGCATGGTGAGGTTACACTGAAACAGGTTGAAATGAGTTTTTAATAGAAGAAAAGAAATCACCTTCCAGCGGAGTTTAAGTATTTATTTTTTTCCCCTCTAAGCAGTGCTTTTTTTACTCCTTGAGATATATATCCAGTTGTGATGGTTAGGCCAGTTGGACATAAGAGATTTTATTTTGCTGAGTGGGGGAGAGGGGGGGGGTGAGGGGGGGATGTAAATGTGGGTTCGAATATAGATTTTGTTTAAGAATGCACAGGAATCCAAGAATGCATGAATATTGCTGTGTGCTGACAGTCATTTGTTGTGTATATGTATACATGCTGTTTTACAAGTGCAGACAGATGTGTATGTTTATACATTTGCAAATAACTTGAGCATCTACTCAAGTAAACAGCCATATCTTAATGCATAATATATATTTTGTGTGAATTTCTGCAGGCCATTTCAGTTTTCAGTTTACCAGTTTGCAGTTCTTCTGTGGGTGAACACTTGAATTTTGTTTTTCTACAGTTAGTTTTTACATAATTTTGTCTTTTTATATATAGAGCTGTGAGTTGTTTTTGCTTTCATAATTTCAGTTGAAGTTTTGTGAAGAATTAAGTTCCTTCTATTCAGTGCAAGTTTGTTTCAGCTTAGTCCTGGATGCTCTGTTGATGTTGCATTCATTTTTGTTCTTTTTTATATGATACTTTGGTTGTGACTTTGTGATTTTTCTATTTTCTTCACTTCTGCACTCATAGCATTTCCAAGAGGACATATTGCCTGTGCTTAGGTATAAAGTCATATTTCACAAATTGGATCAAATGCAAATACAGTGAAACCTCGTTATACCGCCAAGTAAGGGGCAAACAGAAAAATGGCGGTATAACGAGAATGGCGGTACAACGAGAATACCATGTATAACACGGGAAATAAGTAATTTACCAACATTGGACTGGCTAACATGTCTAAAACAATGCAGTTATCCCCCTTTAAAACTATAGAGTTAAAATTAAAAACAAGCAAGAACTAAGGATTGGAAGCGTCTGTGTCAAGTTAGAGAATGATAAGAAAAGAAGTTGACTACTACACATTACACATCCGTGTCGGAGAATCACACGAGCGCTAGGCCTACGTCATAGATCAATGTGTGCTGTTTGCATCGTACCCAGCGACCTGTGCGAACCAGTTGAAGCATCACCTCGCGCGCGCTTACGTTCGTCCGCAAACTCTCTAGGCCTAGGCCTATTGAGCGAGAGGAGATTGAACTGTGACCCGCCTTTCCCACTGCATGCCCCATCAGTAGGCCTATCAGGACTTCGCTCCCAACAAGCGAAGAGTGTGTAGTAGTATAGGATTGGTGTTGAGTAACAAGCACAGACTGTGGCGCCAAGTGATGTTCCGTCTGTAGCTGGATTTAGGTAGAGGTGGGGAGTGGGGAGTGGGGGTTAAATTTACGTTGGCGGTATAACGAGCAATATTTACTATACTCAAGTTATGAATGTAACACTTAAACTGTTGGCGGATGGCGGATGGCGGTATAACGAGATTTTTAGTGACTTTGTATAGGTGTCAGATCCGTTCCACGGTGAAAAGCTGGCGGTATGCGGGAATGGCGGTATAACGGGTGGCGGTATAGCGAGGTTTCACTGTAATGACACAGTTCTGTTCAGAATTTAAGTCAGTCCTGATGACATCATTCAGATTCACATTTTGGCTAAAAACTTGAGGTCCTGAACATTTATGAGGAATTATGGCTTGTAATGCTAACAAAATCGCTATGTTTAAGTACTTTTCTTACCAGCCATCATTATTGTGGATTATGATGTTGCACATCAACACAAATGATATCTGATTATTCTTATCCTCACGAAGGAGGACTTTCATTTTAATTTCTGTTTGCTTACTTGTGTTTCACTTTGAATGTTTTGAGAGACAATTCATTAACTATGTTTTTCTGTTATATGAATACAGTCAAGCATGAATACTTCGAACACCTGACAGGTAAAATCATGATTTCCTCCAACAAATTTTCCCTACCCAGATTTATTTCTTTGCACTGTTGCTTTAAGTATTCCTCAAACTTCAGTAAACTCAAACAAGACAAGGTGGTCAGGAAAAATTCAAGCTATCTATTATTGACTGTATGTTCACACAAGAATAAAAAGAAAGACGGTCAGAAATGCAGGTGAGAAATTCAAATATTTCCTTAGTCCAGTTATTTCCAGTTTGGAGAGGAATGCAGACCATTTCCTTGGAGATGTTGATGATTACAGAAGCATTCCCCAGTACTAGTATGCATCCCCATTCTTTGAATTGTGCCACGGAAGATTAAAATGCCTACACATAATTTTACAGAAATAATGATTAATTACATTATATAGAGAATTTAATCATCTAATTGAAGAATGATGCCTCTTTCCCTTTCCAAACTTCAACCACAGTTACGTTGTAATGACAATTATAATTTTGTCTTGCATTTTTCCCATTAGCACTGGTGTTAAATGCAGCTCTGTAGCGTTCAAGAGCCACATAACTGCAAATTATTATTGTTTTCTTTTACTTGCACATTTAAAGCTTGATCCAATCCCTCACAAAACATCCAAAAGGCACTACTAAAACTAACAGCACATCTTTTATAAGTTTTGACTGTATTCTATGTCTGCCTCTCAATGTCACAAATTTTAGCTTGAAAGTTTTTATATAGATTGTGTTACAGAAATTTTTCCCCCTTCCAGGCAGTGCTGTGCATCAGGACTTTTTCATACTATGTGAATGGGTTGGCCATCTCAATTTTCAGCGGTTTTGAGGACAGAGGAAAATTGGTCACATTTTCAGCGTGTTTGGAGTAAAGCCAATGAGTTTGTTTTTTCTGTTCTACACAATAACGTTAGAGTTACTTGAATCTCTTTTTGCACTTTCAATGAGAATACCATTAGGCATGAAAACTTGACAGTTTGCAGAATGCTTGTATCTGAGAAAAGCTCACACATGTGACGGTGTCAATTGCAATTGGACATTCATCAGGCAGTGAAAACATTATCAGTTGGTAGAATTTTCCCTATTTCTTTAAGTTAAAGTTTCTTACATGATACATAGGAGTTTTCTGTAAGAAATGATCCTGCTAGAATATATTTCGTTCTTCTCCAGATTTAGAGTGCAGTTGGTGAAAAGACAGTTTTTGTTAGAAACAGTGATATTGCAGTTTGGTAAATCTGTAAACAAAAGTTTTATGACCTGGAAGAAAGCATGGAATTACTGTAGAATGATGTCATTGAGTTGTTTCATACAACTAACACTTTTTGTCTGCTGGAATTTGTCCTGTAATTTCTTGTTATAGATATCTCTTAGTGTGCTGCAGATGTTTTTTGTAGTGTTAAAAATTGTTGCACTCACTTGAGCACTGTTTAATTCTAAAGATGAGAAGAACTCTTTGACACAAGATTTCTTTTAGTACACCTGTTCCATTTTCTGTGGTTTGTTTCCTTTTTCAATTTTTGAGAGATTTTTTCACTTACTCTTTTAATGACTATTACAATTCTTTCAAGTACATTTGGTAAATTAGAACTATAATTGGTTCACTATGATATTTAATGATGAAGCACAAAGTAGCAGCGATTCTAAAATTATTAGATAATGATGGAATACGCTCAGTTCAGCCTAAACTCAAGATTTTTAATCTTTGCATCTAGTCGATCAAATTGATAACCTCTCTAAATGCTACATCCTTTTAAGTAATCTTATTTGAATTTTAACACAAGTTTCCCTCTCTCTCTCCCTCACTCATCCATAGTTACAAAAATCTACAAATTTAAGGCATATTGGGCTGTAGTAATCAACAAAAACATATGGACTGAAGATCTCTAGAACTTCATATCATGGTCAGGGAGCTGGGAACAGCATATTTAGCACATGGCTTCTACACACAAAAAGGACTTCACTTCTGCCGTCATGTAGGTGTACCAAACGGAATAAGCAATAATTTAGTATTTAGAACTAAATAAGCTAAAAAGGGTGCAGAATTTCAAATTGCACAACTTTTATTTGCCCACTGAATTTTTTAGTGTGCTATAGCGGCCAGCACTACTGACAGGTATGCTTGTAAGACTAATATTTCATTCCGGAAACAAAAATGTCATCATGAAACAGTGAATATGTAATGCAAGGCAGACCGACTGTTCTGATTTCTACAACTTAGAACAGTGACAGTATGTTAGATGTGGGCCTACTCTGAAGTGCTGTAGATCTGATCATAGCTCAAGGAAACTGTAACAACAACCACAGTTACACCATGTGACCACAAATCTACAACAAGAGAGAAGTACAGAGGAAAACTGACCAAGTCCACTTATCTAATTAAAAATAGGAAACTATTTCTCGGAAAGCCAAGCACAGAAGATCTTCAGAGGAAGATACTCCCATTAAAATTATATAATTATAATACAGTGGAATCTTGTTCCTGAATACTCACCCAATTAGTATTCCTCATCATTAAGTATGAATCATGTACCAAGGACATACTCATTATGGCAGTGCAGATAAAGATAAAAGTTTTGTTTTAATAGACTAGAGGAAGAGCAGGAATAACTGTCTGGTACAGCATAGTATGCTGAGCCAGGTTGTAAAGTTAGAATGAGTTCAAGGTGTTGGAAGTGTGCGTGGTGAAGTAAGACCATATTCATATTTGAGGGCATAGTCAAAAAGTCATGAAGATTAAGGTTTTCCAAAAGGAATAGTATGTGCCTTGCCAAATCATGGCCTCCTTTGAGGTAAAGTATGCCAGTGAGAAAGTGATCAATCAGCAAGATGTGAATGTAAATAAATCCCAAACCATTTACAAATTTAAATCTCAATATATTACAGCTGAAATTTATTTGAAGTATTCATACATATGATTAGATAATGCCTAGATAATGGAAAAATACTTGGAAAAATGAATTATGAAGATAGATGCAAGATACCCAAATAAGCACTTCCATTTTAATATACAGTAAATACCTGATAACACAAATTCTAGGGGACCACAGAAATGCTTGTTATCAAGAATTTGTATAAAGAAGAGTACCTTGGAAATAAGGAAGCCTGTTTTTACACATAAATACTTGTTCCGGTGACGTCACAACATAAGTAAGGCGCACACGGCACAGATGATACCACATGCCAATGGATAAACCAGTCCAGGCAGTTACGTTCCAGAAGACTCTGAGGGTTGGGGGGGGGCATGTTCAGCTAAGTGGTCAGGGGAGGCAAAACACTACGTAGCAAGCGGGGTGGTGGTGGAGTGTCATGGATGGAAAATGTCGTGCTGGCAATGCAAACGAAATAGGAGAGTTCAAGCAAAAACAATGGTGCAGCTCAAAAGTTGTTCGCGTTATCGAGATCCTGTAGAATTTTAGTTCGTGTGAACGGAATTTGAAATGCATAGATGTTAGAGCGAAAAAAAACAGGGACATTTTTTTTTTTTGTTTGTGTAAACAGAAATTTCTCATTAAACGGATTTGTGTTAAGTGAAGTCTACTGTAGTTAATTTAGATTAGATGTTACTCTGTTGTTTGATTTAGGTTTGCTTTCACAAGATTCATTTCAACCAAGTCCTCATTTACACAATGATTTACCCATTAAATGTCATATTATGAGGTGCTTTAGATCATGTTTCATGTCTGATCCAGACTGTTTCTTACCTAGTGCTTTTGTTTAGGATTAGAAGCAGGGTTAGGAAAGAGAAAGCGTACATATAGTGATAATGTCAAAGAACTCTATCCTACACTTAATCCTTCCCCTAACCCTTAAACCAAGCAGTAGGTGGGAGAATGTGTGGATATTGTTAATCTTAACATCTCTCCTTATATTGTCAGTGTATGAATCAAGATACAGGATATTCAAACATCACCATCATGATTTTGGATTTATTCAGAGCAGATTCTGTAGAACTGTGATGTCAAAGTCCCAGACTTATATGTTTCATGTGCCTTGTGTTTCTTGAGATGAGGTTTGTTACCCAGTTTGCTCAACATATTAATAATTACTGATAATGTGAAATTTGTTTCAACTACTGGGATGTAGATGATATAAATGTCTTTCTTTCTGATTGCTGCTAGGTGTGATGGTTAACTTTATCATGTTACTAGCAAATCTGTTGTCTCTGTGCATGAGTATTTGTGCCAGCCATTATCTGTTTGTTGTTTGGCTTTTAAAATTTTATTGTGTAATTAACCAAAGTATATCAGCATTCATGGACACTGTGTTGTAAAGACCAGAAACCTCCAGCACGTATAACATGATGCATACATTCACAGTCAAAGCAAAATATCATAGATTGAATGGAAGTTGTCAGGAACGGAAATTGACAATAGTGTCATCACTTGATTATTGATAGTAATACCTGCTGTAGCTTGTCAAATTTTGATGGATTTCATGTAACAGCATCTTCGAACTACTATTTTCAAGCAGGATATGAATTTTGAGACATGCTGTATAAGTTTTAACACCATAAGGAAAAGCTGGTAGCAGTATATTTAAGTTTCTTTGTTGGTAATATTATTACATACATAATAATGGATAAGGATAAGCTATAACACTATAGATTTATGTAGGTGTACCAAACGGAAGAAGCAATAATTTAGTATTTAGAACTAAATAAGCTAAAAAGGGTGCAGAATTTCAAATTGCACAACTTTCATTTGCCCACTGAATTTTTTAGCGGCCAGCAATACCCTGCATTGCAAGGCTGACAGGTATGCTTGTAAGACAATATTTCATTCCAGAAACAAAAATGTCATCATGAAACAGTGAATATGTAATGCAAGGCAGACGGACTGCTCTGATTTCTACAACTTTGAACGGTGATTACTATGACTTTTCATTCTCATGATCCTTCTGAAGAGAATGAAGAGAAGAAAACAACTTAAGAGTGGAGAACATACATTTGCAGAGAATTTCAAGTTTCAAACTGGTCTTTGGTCAGATACAGGCAAATTTCATCATTCACACTGCAAAATGATGACTTATTAAGGCTTTATTATGCAGAGCAATGGAGCATTTTATAGTGGGAATGATGGTTTGCTCATTTTGTAGCTGGTATGACCTAGGAAAATATACTATATCCGTTTCTAAGATATACCATGGACGCGATGGTAGCTTCAGGTGCAGATGATTATTTCATCCGTACCATCATAGAGGATGAAGCAACTATGTGCATAACGTAGATGGTATAACATAGTGGTGGATAGTGCATATGCCCTAATGCCATGTCAGGCAGGATTATTCTTTGATGCTTTTTACTGTTGCCTAAATAGATGGCCTGTGCAAAGATTGGAGGTGGGGGGTTGGGAGGAAGGAGGAGGATCAGGGTTGCCCCTTTTCCACTGGTCTTTCGCATTGTGTCCCTCCCTCTTGTCCAGAATTAGATACTTATATGTTTGCCATGACATGCACTAATATGTTTGCCATGACATGCACTGAGTAAATTGTGATGCATCAAACACACATGTAAAAAAAAAAGAGACAAAACGAAGTAGTCAACTTTATAAATAAAATATTATAATGTTTATTTACAAGATTTGGGTAGTAATAGTATATTCTTTAACTCTCGTAGCACGAGATTGCTCAGGTTCAGCCTTCAGCTGCCTGTGTGGCCGCTGTTATGGGTAATAACCATTGCATGTGTTATCTGCCGGCCGGTCGGGTTACACTGGGGTGCAAAATTCTACTAAAGCCGCGCTCAGAGGTCAGTAGGGAGATAAGTATATATTCTATGGCTGCACTCAAGTGAAGTGAGCGGATGGTAATATAAATAGTATCACTGCATCACAAGGGTTAAAATTGTTGCATACTGTAGTTATTTGTAAGTTTAATGATGTCATTACATTTGAAACTCTATCAGGCTTTTGTCGGGCTATTCAATTATATCAGTTATATCGTATTGTCTCCAGAAAAATCATTTGTGCAATACTGTTGAGTTCTATTCTGTGATAGGTCTAAATTGTTAGTGCTTTTGGTATCTCGCACCATAAAGCTGACAACCTGTTTGGCCTCTGTTGGTATAAACCTGCCATATCATTAGAAACCAAAAAAAAAAAGACCTGCATTATTTGCTGTTATAACTAAACATTGTCTTCATACTACAGGATTTATCTGACAAAGACTTTATGGATTTGCAGTGAATTTTATATACAGTGGAACCTCGCAAGTACTCATTTAATAAGTATGTCCCTTGTAATTAGGTAGGAATTCACATGCATGGATTAATTATTGGTCTATAAATTGATTATTCAGTGGTATTAAGTATTCCTCAATAATAAGTACGGTGTACTTTTTCCATGTACCAAGATCATACTTAATTTCGAGGTTCTTCTGTATATACATGTATGTTCAAGTAATTGAAGCCATATGAGGGGTGTTTGTAGAAATCCACCCATAAAATTTCAGCACAGTTTTTCTCAACAGGAGAAATTTTCATTCAAAAATGATAAGAGTCAGTGTAATTATCGCATCTAAGTATTTTTGTGCACAAACTTTTTTAACCAACTCTGTTGTGGCCTCTTAGGTGCTGGTTAAATACTGGTAGATGGGAGAGTTTGTTTTGTTGTATTGTTGATGTACATGCACTGATATATAGTTTATCCGTCTCTCCATTTTTTTTGGTTTTGTATGTGTTTTTGAATATCCATTAACCCATAAGTAGGATTAATATGTTAATTTATCTTCTATGTTCATATCAATGTATAATATGTTTCAGATCAGTGTATAAGTAACTTCATTGTTGATCATCACCCATATTTGCTTTTAATCTGTCAAGAAATCCAGGGTACCATGTACAATTTAAGTAGGTTACATGCATGAACAAATATGACAACATTAAGGACACTTCCATAGTTAGGTGTCATGGATGCAGTGTTGCCACTCACATGGATTTTGCCCTATGGTTGGGTAAAATGGCCATATGAAAGGACTTAATTTGGGGGAAAACTGCTTTTCCTAAGCGCTTTGGAAAAAAATTGGAATACAGAGTAAAGTTAAATGCCTGGTTTTGTTCTTATTAACAATGAAATTATAGGATATTTTCTCTAAATAGATGAGAAAAAAATCATTATAGAGGAAAAGCAGTTGACTAGAGTGGCAACACTGCATGAATGCCATTTTTATCTCTCTTTCTCACTGCACTTCTTCAGAACAGCTTTGGCCAGAATTTTCTCTAGCCACCTTTTTTTCTTAGCCTGTTAGCAATCACAGGCCTATCTTTCGTTTTGCTCTCACTTTTTCACTAACAAAGTAGAATTAATGAAGAATGAGAGTGTGTCATATTCTGAATACGTTTTTAGATTACCCCACTGTAGAGACATTGCCATCGTTGTTAAGACCCATCACTAAACAGACTTTGCTGTCTCCATTAACCAGATTGTCATTAATTTAAAAGGATAAAGCACAAGCAAGGCATGACTGTTTCCAGTGGGTTTTATTTCTTATGATTGCACACTTAAAACATAAATCTATTATTATTTTGAGTTGTACTGATTTTGTTTGTGCTTACATGTATATGATATAGAATTAAACCTGTTGTTTTGAGTTGTGCTGATGTCTTTTTGCTGATGGAACCCATTTGATTTCATGTATTAATAAAAGCTTTACATGATGCACATTTATCAGACTTTGGTTTGGTCTGGTTTGTGAAAAGAGTTAAGAAAGTTATAGTGACACACATAGTCAAATACATTGCATGCTACATCATTAATACAGTATAATACCATCATTGAAAATCATAATATGCAGCCACATGAAAGAAATCGCAGAATTCGTCCACAAGTTTTTTTATGAACTGAAAGTGTACCATTTTGGGTTTATACTTGTGTTAGTTTGTTATTTTGATTTTTTGGGGGTTGTTTTTGTTGCATTTAATTTTGTTACATAAATCCAGTCCATGTTCGTGGTTTGCAAATGCCTCCCATGACCAGCCCTGCTCGCGTCTCGGCTGCACGCTGCGGCACTGCGAGGCCGAGTATTTTAATTTAATTAGATGGGTTAAAGATTAGGCCATTGATATCATAACGGTTCCGTGAGACGCAGATTTCGTTTTGGGGGGTGGNGGGGTGGGGATGGGTTGAGTAAATATGGGGAGTGAGGAGAGGATGGGGAGTGGGGAAGGAGAAGGGAGTGGGTGAAGGCAAGAGGAGAAAAGAAATGCAAAGAGACTGGGTTTGCAGAATAGTGTGATCCAAATAATTTAATCGAACAGGATTATGGCACACATAAAATGCATGTACATAGCTGTAAAACCTAGACTCAGCCAACTAAGAAAGACGATACCTGCGAGAGTGAACCATAGTGGAATAACTGCCTTACATATATAGATAATTACAGAGGTTCAATGAAAGTGTCTTTGGCAAAATCGACATCGATGTTCAGTGAACTTTGAGGCAGTTATAGTATGTATATTTTTATTTCCTGTATTTTTTAAACTTATTTATATCTCATTAAAGTCTTTTTTGTTGTTGTTGTTGTTTGTTTGTTTTCATTCATTCATTTGCTCATTCTATCAGACTAGTACCAGCTCATTCGCCCAGTAGTTTATCCATCCACTCACATTACTTCGTTCCATAGTCTGATAATATTTAATAGTCAATGGTGCAATATCAAAAAGGTCACAACAACTGGAATGTCTTAAGTTCACATAGAAACAACACAAAAAGAACAAAAAAAAAATACATACAGACATACGCGCACGCGCACTCATAAAATTATGGGATTTTCACTAGATCTGCTTCTTGTTTCCGATATCATTTTGTCAGTGTCAGCACCAGTAATAATTATCACAACTAGCATGAACACCCATTCTGTGAATGGGATATTAGATAACTAGATCAAGATCAAGATGTTCTGCTATGTGGAGATCCTTGCATTATCACTGTGGTGCTGTAGTAATATAGTGAACCAGCATGCGCTCCCGTTCAGTTAATGGGACACTGCTCTGCAATATCACGATGTGAAAATATAATGAAAAGTAAAGAAATCAGCTGTCCAACTCGAGTGTTGACATTAGCAACGACCCTTCTCTGTAGAGTAACAAGAGATTGGCTGAGGTCAGAGGTCGAGGTTAGCCAATAAACTTCGGTTATACTGTAGTATACTCTGCAGGTAGCCGCATGTCAGGATGACCATTCTGACCGGTTTAATGGTTGATACGGTGCTCGACAGCTTCACACTGCATGGCGTCGTCAGTGAGCGGAAAGCAGGACTCGAATTTTAACCTCATTTGTAAAGTGGGCGAAATGGGGGAAGTGGCACAGATTGTAAGGATGCTACAAAAGGTGTCAGAGTCGTTTGTTTTTTTTCAGCCAAACGTGCAGTTTTTGTTTTAAAGAATTTTCTATGAAACGTAGGCCTACATCTCTGTTCAATCGACATCAAAGTGCGACTTCCTTATGGTATAATCACTGTGAAGAGGAAAATTCCAGAACATACATAATACCAACGTATCGAGTTTTGACGTCATCAACAGATAATGGGATAACATATTCATTAATAAAGATATCGGATAACACATTCGTGTATGACGATATCTGAACTATAGGATAACAAATCTGTGTATACAGATATCTGAATTGTCTTTTTAGATCGATGATACTATATCTTATCATACAGTACTATATCCTATATCCTAACCAAAAGTCCTGTATCTGATCATAGAGTCCATCCAATCCATCACCAGCAAACTCAGTTAGCCCGACATTCCGACTGTAAACTCCATGCATAAATGATAATTTCTGCCGCGGTATCCACAGTAAAGCCAAAGCAGCTGGTCTGTCGGCTAGAGGCTGAAGTAATTGAGTGTCACTTTCTAATGTTGTATCCACACGGTGAGGCAGAATTAATCTTTCCGCAGCAAACTGTCAAGAAAATTCGGCCACTGCTCATGTAGCACATCCCCTCTTTTCATGACACGGATGGAGTCCAAGGGAGGGGCTACGCACCTACACAGTTCGCCGGCGATGTTGTAGCAGGAGATTCCAGAGTAAGGTTGTCATTAATCACCCTTTAAGCACACACTTCAGGAGAACAAAAAAGGTTTAAATAATTAAACAAATGTGAGTTACACTGTATAAGTTAAGTTGTCCGTTTTTTAGCTCATACTGATTTTGGAAAACAAGTCTCTCTCTTCCTGGTCTGGAACTGTATCTTCAGTATGTAAACCGTGAGTAGCCTCAACACCGGAGAGACGCCGCCTAGGGCCTAGCGCCCAGACGTTAAAGACCTGCACGTGGAACACACATTCTGTTGTGGATTGTGATTCTTGCGAAATATTGTAGAAATCATGAACATTTCTTAATTCGTTACGTCTAATTGTAATAAAAGTCACATGTTTTACCATCTATTAGAAGGCATAACCAGTGCACCCAAAGTCATCACCGTGCACAGAAGTAAGCATGTGCTCAAGTCACACGCGAGTTGAGCAGCCAAGTTTCCAGATTTGCCGCCTTTTGTAGAGTTTGGATCCCGCGTGGTAATGACTGGTTCAGTACGGCATGAACTGTTACGCAAATACATGGAGATAGCATAGTCGTAAGACACAGTGTCATTGCAATAGCCATAGGTAAGTAGAAAAGTTGAGATTTCCTGGCGCTTCATCTCAAACCAGTGGTGCAGTTCTGAATCGACAGGACAAGTGCAGGTAAGCGTTGGAATATTCTCCATGTTAAGAGTTGTCAGATTAGCTAAAGATGTCAGTGCCATTGGAATCTCTGTCAAATTTGTGCCGGTGAGGGCAAGTGTTTGAAGTTGCTGGAGCGGTTGGAAAGCAAGAAGGGCTATCCTTACTACAGGGTTCCCCGCTAATGTTAGAGCTGTGAGGGATGAATTGTCTGGGAACATGTCTTCTGAGATCTGGATAATAGCATTATCATGTAAGTCTAATACTGAAAGATGTGGTGGAATAGTACCAGCTGCGATGGTCGTGATTTTGTTGGATGACAAGTCCAAGATATCAAGTTGAGCTGGAAGACTCCCTGGTGTGATTTCTGTAATCTGGTTTGAAGCCAACACCAGCTTAGAAAGGTTGGTAATACCCGCTACAGCCTGGGGTATTGAGGTCAGCTGGTTCTTGTCCAGATACAGGAGAGATACAGAAGCAGGGAACGATCCACTGGTGTGGTCAGCTATCTGGTTTTCACTTAAATAAATTTTCTCTAACTTTGACATTCCTGAGAAATCTGGTATCGTTGTGAATTGATTGGAATTCAAGTACAATGACCGAAGGATGTCCGCGAGAGGGAGCAAGGCATCGGTAAGATTTGTTGAATTGGATAATTTGTTGTTAGAGAGACCCAGTGCTGGAGTCTGTGGGATATTTGTCAGGTGGGCGATGCTGTTACCATCTAGAAATATATCTTGTAAGTGTGTGAGTTGAAGCAGCACATTGGGGATTTCGGAAATATCGGCGTACTTTATGGTGAGAGACACTAACTGGTCTTTGACTTTGCTGAATGCATCATCAGGAAGACTCGTTATGGAATCATTGAACACCGAGATAGTGGTCAAAGATGGAAACAGCTGGAACCACTGAGGCCATGATACCAAGCCTACGTTCTGTAGATAGAGTGTCTGAAGCGTTAGTCCAATGTGTTTCAACACCACATCGTCCCACTCAGTAATATGGGTATTGACTATTACTAATTCTGTCAAGTTAGTCAAATCTAGCAGTGCTTCTGGCAGTGTGGTAAAGTTGGCATTGGCAAAGTAAACAGCTGTTAGAGTGTTGGCTGAGCCAGCGAATGCATGAGAAGCAATATCAGAGATTGGATTGTAGCTGAAATCGATGACCGTGAGGTTAGAGGGCAGACTGTTGTCCGGAATCTTGGTGATATTGTTGAGCTGCGAAACAGGAATAAACCATAAACATATGAAATTACACCCTAAGAAATGATACATCGAGGAATGCGTTATGGCCAATGAGAACACTTGATAACACACATTTAGAAACGAGGTTTCAAATAAACAAAAATAATTAACTCGAATGTTTGAAATTACGCACTAAGAAATGGTCCATCAAGAAATGTATGGTAGTCGGTTAATTCTAACACGTGGGGTTACACACTGAATTAAGGAATGAGCTATGGTTCACTCGAACACTTGGAATTACAGACAAAAGAGCATAAAAGAATGAATAGTGGTTAACTTCAACACTTTGGCAACTCACATACAAATGTTTGTATTCATTGGGTACTTTTAAAAATAGAGTCAGGGGGCCAGCTGTCTGTGGCTTGCAAAAAGAAGATAGAACCTTGCACTAAAAGATAACTGTTCGTGCCAGTTCCTTATTCATTAAGGCTTATATTAAGGCTGTATATATAATTCATGAAAGTAATGCAGCTTCATCACAGTATCTATTACAAAATTAGAATCATAAAACTGTCCCCAGAAAACCATATAATTTCCTGTCTTTGTGAAAATATAAACCATACAAACGCTGTCCTAGAGACAGAACTGTTCACAATTTTTTAAAATGACATATACCTTACTTTGGCCATTAAGAGGTATGGTTTAAACAAAAGCTTATGATTTCTATCCAAATTATGCCACATTAAGCTAAGTAACATAAAGAAATTCAAATAATCTTTAAAGTAAGCCCTGATTTGATGGATTTCAAACAAGAATTAACGCTCTGGAAGACATCGACGTAACACTTTACTCTAATCTCACGACTTCAACACTGGATCTGTGACAACAAGAGAGTTTTATAACTTTCCCAAAACTGCTCACCTATTATAATTTTGTAAAAATATAAACACTCGCCGAGAGGGATTTATTGTTTGTTTTTGTTTTTTACAATTATTTAAAATTTATGCACTGATATGGGTCAAATAAAGGGGATGCTTTAAAAATAAAAGCCTTAAATTTTCACAAAAAAAAATTACGCTACATCACCACAAATATACGTAACAAATAGAAAATTAAATAATGTAAGCCCTAATTTAATGGGTTTCAGACTTTTCGGTGGCTAAATACTTTCAATGACACCCCCCCCCCNCCCCCCCAAAACCACTCCTCATAGATTCAGTTTGGTGTAAAACAGAAGACTTCTTACATCAAAGTATACTTCTGAGACGACGACTACATCACTTCCAGTTCTCAAGGCAGGTATATTCTCCAAGTTCTTCTTGTAACAGTCGATAAATATGGTCCCTTCGGTTATAGATGAACATTCGCAGGACTGAAAATAGATTACAAAAACAGCGGTGCACAACCACAGTTATCAACCCATGCTCATTCCACTCATCCTTTTATCTATCCTTTCCTTTTTCTTTCCTTTCCTCCCTACTTCACTGACTGACTGACCGACCTGTCCGATCGACCGACCGACCGATCGACCGACTGACTGACTGACTGACTGACTGACTCACTTACTCACTCACTCCCACAAGCATGCATGCACTTAATCATTCATTTAATCGCCCTCCTATCCATCCATTCATCCGTCCATTCCTCCCTCCCTCACCCCATACATCTATCCGTCCAACGGACGCAGATTTTTCTCGAGGAATACTCATGAGCAGGCCGAGTGATAACATTCATTTCTGGGGATCAGAAAACATGGGTAGAAAGTATTGTGTTTTGCGATGCCATGTGATGCGAGACTAGATCTTGTTCTGATCGATGCAGAGGACTTACGTTATAATACGGTTTTGCTCAAGACAAAGCCCTCGAACATCAGAGATTAGCTAATATCCATAACAACTTCAGAAAATTGCTTCAAGTGAGTCGATATGACAAAGGGCAATCTGGCAACAGGAGACGTGCAGCCACATTACAGTATTGTGCGAATTAATTTCTTGCCAGGCAGTTTTACCGAGTGAAGCTAAACAATTAGAACCTAATTTACGAGTGTTTCAGCGCTAAGGACGTGACGACAGTGCGATTCCATGGTAATTTTGCTCTTCCCCGAACTTGTATTCTTCGGTTTCACAAATTATCTCAGCAGTAGAAGTGAATCTCTCTCTTCTAGAATGATGAAGCATTGGTAAATTAGCACCCTCTCCCGATTAAAAGAGAACTCGGGAATCATGTGATCACTCTGGCTCATCAAGAAAGATATATAGGCTACGTTTGTTATTATTTTGAGTATGAAGGGGCTGAACCTCGGACAACGGACTCCACTGTATCGCCTAGTCTATATCATACTCAAAATAATGTCAGTTCATACTCGAAGAGGGCATAACAAATGTAATGCTATGTGCACTGCTCTCTTGTCGAAGCCATAATGTGACTTCGGGGTCATAATAATTTCGCGGCGTCTTTCAGTAAAATAATTAGTCGGTTGAGTAAAACTACAGCAGAACGAATGGCAGGTCAATTTGTCCTCTTCCAATTACGCACGCTCTTTTTCCTCTCCCTCCGTGTTTTGTTTTTGTTTTTTATTCGCAGTAGTGTAGATGTAAAAGGGTGGGAGGGGGGAGGGGCGAGGAAAGGGATGAAGGGGAAAACAACGATAACTAAGACTGCTTGGCACCCCCTATAGAAAGGGTCACGTGATGCCTCTGGAGAGGCGCCAGTCTGTGAAGTCCTCACCTCATAAGGGCACAGAGTCCAGACCACAGGAACACATGTCGTAAGCAGCACAGAAATCAAGATCAGACATCTAAAGGACCTCATCTTCGGGTTGTGGCAAAACTGAAAAAAAAAAATGGCCCACAGAATAACTTATTAAGGGTCACGACTGGAGTTTTACATTAAAAGACCGCATATATATATACACTTTGGACAGTTTTCAGTGGTGCCCCCGAATGCGTTTGCAGTTATCGATTTGAATAATATTGTTTAACAAACATCAAAAATATCTCCCGTATTTATCGGGATATTGACACAAGAACTAGATCATTAGACGCGTTATATTTCGACAACTTATATCTCGAATTTTCGATTTTTCAGAAAAGAGAAAAAAAAGATATAGGCCTACGGTCTGTTAAAATAAAACGCCAGATTTATAGAAAGTTTTACATATCACACACACACACACACACACACACACACACACACACACACACACACACACACACGTGTTTTATAAATAGCTTTCATGAAAATTTTCCAGCGTTTTACTTGAGCATGCAAAGGGAATTCGCTTAGTATAATAACTGTCAACATTCTTCCAGAACTGTGACCAGGAAAGAGCGTTTTACAAAACATTGATGAATTAATTGACGTGATTTATGTTTAGCCTCGTTTTGACGTCATACAAATTTCAGATGAATAAAATGCGTTTTAAACAGTGTTTTGGACGAAAGTTGACAATTTTGATACGAAATTCCTTTGGAATTAATTTTACTCCCATTAAAAGTTAACCAAAAAAAATTTAGTTTCATCGCAATTATTTAAGACAACGAAGTATTTTTGAAAACATTCTGTAGAACTGTATCCACTGAAAAAAATATAACACAAAAACTGCTGATCGATCATAGTTTTAATTTATTCATCCTGCGACTACTTTAACACAATAAACAACCCGTTCCGTACCACTGAATGTGCTGCCGTTGCTTTCAAACTTCATATGAATATTGCAGCCCGAGCAGGGTCGAACAAAGATATCTCACTCATGGCATGACTAATCCTCTCAGAATGTCTTTAGAGATATATCTAGCTTACCATTCCTTTTGATTTTGAACCTCATCTTGTTCTCTGTACCTTAAATTTAAAATCTATGGATGAAATAAAAATGGTTTTTAAATTCTTTCTCGTTCTTAAATCACTCTGTCATTCAATTGACGTTGCCATGGGCTTGATTCAAAAGAAATAAAAAAAACGACATTTTGAGACGTGTATATACTGTGTCATTCTCTAGGGCGAATAGCCTCTATAGAAAAATACAAGAAGGAAAAAAACAACAATGGGATTCCTTTTGTTTCTTTAATGCATTGGACTTCTCAGAAACACAATGTTTTTGGCACCTCTTCTGCCCTATTACATATCATGATTTTGCTGTCTGGTATTTCACTAACGTTTACTGCGGACACTAAATTTGTAGAAATGTGACAACAAGCATCCTTGCGAGGTTTTCAGGTATCTTCTTTTTCTTGTCGTGTTAGTGTCAGGTCATAAGATCATAATCCCCCCCCCCC
>JAWQUT010000038.1:1454436-1469278 GCA_033807755.1 Ellobium chinense | reverse complement strand
AGGTCTTTGACACCTATTGTTTTTTCTTCTTTTGGCCCTATTAACATTTTGCGTTATTCTAAATATACCACTGTGATTTGGGGAAATTTCTTCCATGGAGGTTAAAGTACTTCTTTTGCCCGATCTTTTAACGGGAAGAAAAAGGGGGGTCAACGCCCAAAATTTTTCACAAATGTCTTTTGAAAAAGATCACCTCAAATTCTGATTTGGTCCCCAAATTTCCATTTGGCTGGTTTTGACCGCGTGCGAATACATAGGTCTACACATTTTATTTTTTTATCTAGAAGGCTCAAATTGTACCTGAAACTTTAAAATTGGATGCTTTATTTAGATCACAGGTCATTTTACACATTTCTACACCCTAACACTGGCTGGCAGGGCCCCAAAAAAGGGGGATTTTATATATTAGCGGATTAATTGGCTTGTACACTATGAGTGATTTGCCCTTCTAATAGGTGTCACAAACCTTTAGCTAACTTCATTGGGACTTCACCCGGAGTCGCAATCCTCTGTCCCCCTTCCCACACAATCCTCTCATCTGGAACTCCCACACAGCAACACTGGCGGATCCAGGGGTTTTACCAGGTGCTCATACCGACGCAGACTGTTCTCGTGTCTTCCTCGTAACTGATCTGTAAATGCTGAAGCTGACGTAACCAATTTTGGGGTATCTCCATAAAAATGATGCTGCTTTTTTGATGTGCTGTTTAATGTTTTTGAAAGGTGACCTGTGAATAACGTGGCCAGTCATACACTGTTTTCTACAGTAATAGGTAATTCATGTGTGATCGAAATGCATGCATATTACAGTAGAATCTCGATGTATACAGTATGCTCTTGGTGCATGGAATAAGTATACTGTACTTACTCAACTGAGTTTTATACGGTACTTAAATTGGATTCACCTCAATAATGAAATGATAGAATATTAATGAGACCTTGCTTGTGAAATTCAATCGTAATAACAAATGAATACCTAATATCTAGGATCCACATAATATAACACAAAAGAACTTGGTTATAACAGGGTAGTCGAGACTTTCAAAATTTGGCTCCTATAACCTTGTGACGTTCTTCCCGAACTGGGTTATTACAAGGGAAACATTAGTGGATGGCAAAGCAATGTACTATATAATTATTCTTTACTCCAATACATGTATTACTAATAAGGGGGAAGAATGTGAGCCCAGTCTGATAATGTAATTATTTTTTATGATGTTACACATTATCTTGGGAAGTGTGTTACCGGGGATTCTACCAAATTACTGTGAAAAAGAAAGGTCATTTTTGAGATGAAGGGCCGAAAACATCTCCGCAAAAAATACATTTTATTCCCCTACCGGGAATCAAACCCAGGGTCCCTCAGCTTGCAAGTCTGAACGTGTTACCACGACGCCACGGGGACACTAATTTCACATCAATTTAATTCTTAAGTACCTACTGCTTGAATATATAATATGTTCCCTTACTTTTACTTGTGAGCTTAGTGTTCACCAGTGACCCTATCACACTTCCCGATTGCTCACAGTATACAATAATACGCAAAGTAAAAAGGTGAACAAGGTTCACCGTAGGCAACAACTTCGAACCCAAGACCTTGTTCGTCTGAGAATCACTGCCTGGTGTGAAGTCAAAGCACAAGCTGCAAATAAACGATTTTCAATAATAACACTTTATGGACACATCAGCTGTCAAACTACACTTGTCACGCGAAAATTCTGCAGTGTGAAGCCGCATGGGAGCAGGCCACTTGTATGTAACAAGGTACCTAGCTGCAGGCAGTAGAAGGTATTTTCAGAAAGCCAGGGCTACAGTGTATGGCATGCGGCAGCGGCAGTGTAAGCTCCTCTGGGAGCTGAGAAAGTCTGACAGTGATCAGACCTGCTGGGGTAATTATAGTACGAATATGTTGCGTGAGCGGGCATTAGTCTGGATACGGAACTTGTAAACAGCATTATTATTATCATATGAGCGAGGCAGTCATGCTATAAATTTTAATAGCGGGGTTTTTGCTCTTCCAAGCACGTTATAATAAGAGTTATTTGTAACAATAACAAAGAAAGAAAGGGAAAACGCAGATTAAGAATTCTGCCCCGAGGCCATTATAAATGACTGTAAAAGACTTCTTCATAAAAATGGCTATCCAGTGGCACAGAGGAAATGACCAACATCAACATTATCGCTTAGTTACAAATCCACCTGACCGTCCCTGCGGAAAATTGCATTTTAAACCCCCAACTTTGCACCAAGAATTGCAAAATTTGCATGCAGGAAGTGGTAAAAATTGCACCAAAATCTGCAAAAATGTTGCCAAATTAGTTTCGTAACTTCGTATTTTTACCACCAGGTCGCACTGCTTATTACTGAAATGTTGCAAAATTGTAGAAAAGGACAGCTTTTCTTTGTTCCTGTTCACGCAGTAGTGCGACACTGGCAGAGAAAGTCCAGTGTTTGGCCAAAATTAACAAAATTTGCACCCAATTTTCAGAAAATGCCTAAAGTTGCGGAAATTTGCAGAACTGCAACAAGGGCTCAAAAATGCGGAAATCTGCAATAATTTGCGACCGCCATTTTGTGGAGGGTCAGACTTGATCGCAACTATTTTCCCATGTTCCCCATGACGCCACTGAAGAGAGTTGGAAGACTCTGGTCTGGGGGGGAATCTTACTAATACTATGACAAATTGCATTAAGCGGGGATAAGAACTCTCTTGGAAACAAAACAAAAATAAAAAAAATCGAGGTTTTTGCAGATGATAGATTTTATCAGCAAAATATGTGAGAAAGTGTACACATTTTCCTGTTCCTTAAAAAAAATGACCCTAAACAAGCGTTTATATTTGCAGTCCATCCCATCCCTTGCAAAACCACGCACAAAATAGGGGCCCTACCTTCCTCTTCTTGTCCTTTTCCTTTATTGCAAATTTCTTCTTTTTTTGAGGCCTCATGATCCTCGGCTGTAATCAGGTAAATATATCTGAGATTCCCCAACCCTTATGACTCGGCCTACATTTAAAACAAACAAACAAAAAAAAACACACTCAGTCAACAAAGAATGTTATAAAAAACAATTTCTTTTTATACTGTATTTGCAATTGAAACAAAGTAATAGTAAGTCTGTAAGCATGATGAAACAACCTTTTGCATATTTTCACAATCAAATAAAGACATGGACTAGACTATAGTCCGTCCAGCAATATATAGTTTTCATATTTTTGGAATATCACTGGTTTGCTTTGATCAATCTTGGTCAAATTTTGCATAGCCTCCACTTTTTGACATTGATAGAATTTGAAGTAAAAAAAAGTTTTCTTCATAATATCACATACAAAAAAAAAAACTTGGCTGAAAAATACTGGTGAAAAAAGACTATTTACAGCTTCACAAAATATAGCATACTGACATGAAGCTTTGGTTGATGCAAACATTCCGGATGTGGGTGGATAAACGCAGTGCATGTTTCAAGCGAGATGTAATACTGCTCTTAAGAAAGAACTGTTTGCCACTTCGTGTTTCATGTTAGTAAATAATTTTAATTCATTTATAGCCTCAGGTGTTTTGTACCTATAATAATACTTGAATTTTCAGTCCACTATGGATGTCTTTTTTTAAAAAAATCTTTGAAAAGAACAACCTCAAACTTAAAATCACAAAATTCCAGGAAGGTTATGTAAGTTGCTACGCAAACAAGTGCGAGTGACATGAGCTTTGTATAGTGGTATACATCATCGGTCTGTAACTAAAAAAAACCCCAAAAATGCTGCATTTATCAGAAATATTTCGAAATTTGCTCTTATGCCAACCTAATTTACAGCTTCTTGCAGATTTCGTAGATATGCAAATATTCTTGATGTGGCAATGCCTGTTTCAAATGGGGAGTTAAAACTCTACAAATTTTAATAAAGGGAGTATTCACTGTAGTCTAGTCCTCCTCAATCTTTCTGACATGGCTGGCTGCATTATCCAGTTCTCAAAATCTAATTGGTTTACGGGCATTTTTCTTTGTGTCAAAATTTGGAGGAAAAGCTAAACAAAATGTGTGGAAATACTTTGGCTCCGGATCCCTGGATAAATTATAATTATATAGCCAACAGTGAAAAAAACATTGGCATCTTCATACCTTAATTTCATGAGTGTGCTGGGCACCAACATGACACGATGTTAAGACTTTGTCATAGATGTCCATAAAACTCATGCATTTACCGCAAATATGGAGATCAATGATTCTTTGACTGGCGTGAAGTCACATTTTTCTGGCGGCATTTGTGTTTGTGATGTCCACTATGTCCCACCATTCTTCCAGTTTGTTATAAAGTCTCTGCACTGCAGCAGTAGATCTAACAATTTTAGCACGCCAATTTCCAACGAATTCTATAGGAAACCAACATTAAAATGATACGTCATGATGATGAAATAAGGTCATCAGTGGTTAGAACGTCCGCTTTTCCAATGTCACGTCTTGAGAATAGATGGCATCAGAAGAAATCCATTGTCCTCCTTAACTTATGATCACGATTCACTTCGGTCTTCTGACTGGTCAGACTTCTGTTAAAACCTATATTAGTATAATACCTCACTTAAAGCATGCAGTGCATTTATCCACAATAAGCGTGTTTGCATCTATGAAAGCTTTGTGTCCGCACATCACACTCCATAAAGCTGTAAATAAGCTAATGTTCACCACTTTGCTGCTGTTGAGTTGTTTTTATATAACTTTATGAAGAAAACATTTTATTTTAAACTCTATCAATGTCAAAAAATAGTTTCTATTTTAGGCAAATTCAAAGCCGAGGCTAGGTAAAATTTGACCAAGACATATCAAAGCAAACCGGTGATAATTCCAACGGAATGAAAACTGTATATTGTTCGATGGACTATAGCGTTCCATTGTTCATTACTTGAACAGTAGGCGTATAAGAAAGGACAAGACTATGGCACATGTCACAGGGATGTAATTCATAGTAAATTCTTCAAAATATAATGGATGTGATAATCTATCAAACCTAAATAGCAGATCTGGAATACTGGCACATGTACATGTTATCACATAAAGTAAGGATGTCCAGTCAGAGAAATGCAAGCAAAATCACAATAACATGATTATAACAATGAAAGCTGTGGTAGCAAAACAAATCTTACACACATTGGTGAATCACTGTAGCACCTATCCTTTGTAAATGTATACACTTACAATAAAAATACTGTGCAGCTCCGACCAACCCAACGAATAGTTTGAAAACAATAAAAAATTCCCTTTGACCTCCTAATGAAACACTATCATTGCAACAGTGGAATCTTAATACATGTAGTTTAAAGCAATTACAAATAAATGGGGTGATTTCATCTGTGATACAGTATAATACTTGATTTAAGACACCAAATACGGAGAGATCAACACTGAAAAGTGAAAGCTCTGATATAAATGAACTCATGTAAGGGATGAAATGTAATATGACTCAAGTGTGTATATAATGTTGATTAAAGTATGCCCTTGGCGCATGTAAAATGTATACTTATTATTACGATATAATATACTGAATTTGAAGGTCTACCTGGAAATGAAATATGTAACAGAATAGTAATGAATCTGTGTATTGAAATTCATACTTAACAACAAGGTACACTTATTGAATGAGTACTTAATGTCAAGGTTCCACTATACATGTATAATTATTGCATTTGAGAAAATTTTGGGTAACGGTAAGATAACTGTCTTAATCATTCCACATGTATCTAAAGGCCCAATCAAGATATAAAATAAGGAGAGGAGGGCACGATGGGAAATTTCACTAATATGAATTTAATCGCACTGGTAGCCTATTTTTTTTCTAGATTTCAGCAGCAAAACATTTCATACTGAAGAGTGATTTTGCAGATCACTAGTTTACTGTCTCTATAAAAAAGGCGAGAAATTTAAAATGCTACTTCAATACGACAATTTTAAAGAAACTTTAATAAACGCTGAAGTGTAAAACATTCTAAACGTTATGGCAAAAGGCCTTCTTCAAAGGAAATGAATGAATCAAACCTAAGTGTACAAAGCCATGTACAGTCGGTGAAAAGTTTAAAAGGGTGTAAAGATAGTCAACTAGAAATCATGTTTAGGTTAAAATTAGAGTGGAGGTCTTAAAATGGCTAGTAATGATATGAGTTAAAGGGAAATCATGAGGGGGGGATTTTAAGGGGAAAGAAAAAAAAGAGTGCAGGTTCACCAAAGAAAATGATTCATATCACAAGTGAGGGAGGAGGTAGAGGATCAATGTTCAAAGGTATAAAATCAATTTTTATGAGGCAGTGGAAGACATTTGTCAGAATGCCAGTGAGCTGTGCCTGTAGACAAATAGTATAGTAGGCTCCCAGGGAGGCTGAGAAGTTTCCTGAAAAAACTGACCTGATGGGTCAGTAAAAACAGCCAAGGGGGCGCTTACAAACTGCAATTTAATAATCTGTATCCATATTATATTATTATTTAGTTAATAGTGCCAGGTCAGGAGAGCAATGGCAAAAAAAGAAAAGGGTAGTAGAACTAAAAGACAAATAAAGGAGGCCTGTAGGTGGGCTCTCTATACGTCATAGAAGTACAAACATTTCCTTCCCAACATGACGCAGGTACCGAGCTTCATTGCATGAAACATATTATTTTTCATGGAGCACTGATATTCTCACCCACAGTAAACTAACAATACCACATATTCTCACCCACAGTAAACTAACAATACCACACAAGGAGGGAGGGGGCAAAGGGTTAATTTTCAAAAGGGAGGTTGCTGAAGTGGGATTTTTCGATGTTAAGGCCGTGACAGCTTTGGTGAGACCCTAGGGTTCCACATCCAATAAGACTCCCTCTTACTGGGGGAACTGACCACCTCTGTGCTCTGGAGCAACATATTCCTCACTCCGCTATGACCCAGGGAGTTGAAGTGTTGGCTGACAGGAACTGATGGATTGTTGGTCATGATTGAATAGCTGTGATTGTTAATAATGTTAAATCTGGTTCTGAGAGCAGTGGTTGTTTGGCCTATGTTTTGTTTCGGGCATTGTTTGCAGGAAATTACTGCCTCTATAAATGCTTTACGGGGGGGTGCGCCTCCTGGGAGTGAAATCGTGAATGCTTGAACTAGGGACATTTTAAGCTTTAAATTCAGATTCAGCATGGTCAAATTAGAGGAAAAATGGGGGATTTTTGTTTTGTTTTTTGTACGGTTGCCATGGCAACGCCGCCATATTGGATTTCGTGTGTTGAAAATGAGCTATTTTCAAAAGCCTAAGGCTCCTAGAGTTTTGAATGTGATCATTTCAAATTTTGTACACTTATAAAATAGCTCTATAAAAATAATAAAATGCATTTGTTTTTTGTTTATTTATCATACAATATGAGTAAAAAATTTTTGAAATATGTGTGTTGACGGATGTGTATTTTTCTCAATTTTCCACCAGATAATCGACTTTTTTTCAAAAATGTGAATTAATCTAGAAAAAGGGATGCATTTTATTAGAACACATTCTATGGAATAGATATATTCCAAATTTGAAGTCAGTCGGTTCAGAAATAAAAAAGCCTTAGGGAAAAAAGTGGAGAAAAACAACATTTTGAGAAAAACGCATTTGAAGTTTTGATAGCGCGTTTATACTGGGCTAAGATGACCATCTAGAGGTGCCCTTTCAGGGCATAAAACGGATGTTTCTGGCCTCAAAGGTTATTTTTCTCATAGCAGAAGAGGTCAAAGTGTCTAAAAATACCAAAAGCCCAATTTCGATATTTTAACCCCTAGACCCCCTTTACAGAAGGCGCACCCCCCCTAATTAAAAAAAAATATATTATTTGAATTATGAAAGCAAATTCATTGGAGTCCAGGGCTGTTTGGAGGCTGGCTTGCCTTCCAGTGGTAACACTCAGATGATGCAGCTTTTTAAGTATCACAAAATAAATAACAACAAAACAGATATCATTATGACTGATATTCTTATATGATAAAGCTAAGTGAGCTCAATAAGACCTATTTTATTCATCTGAAATATAATAATGATATTTAAACATCTGTCAAGATAAGACCCCCCAAAAATGGAATATTTTGACCTATCTTATTTAACTACAGATGCCTTTGATCAAAACATAAATAGCTGTGATTACAAGAAAGAGAACAAGATGCTATGTGTTGGTATCTGATGGTGAATCAATATTTTTTGTTCATGCATTCCCTTGCTATAGAGCATGATGTGCTTTCCACAGTTTTCAGTGAATGCTCAGAATGTTTTAAGTCCAAGAGATACAGTACTTAACAGTGTTAACCCCTTCACTACACCATGTTTTTCAAATGCTAGTGTCACCAAATTAATTTCCATGAGCTCAGTTTATTTGAGTTGGGATTTCACTTCAGCATGACTACAACTATGTTACATCCCTCAACACAGAAGTAGTTCATTACATAAGAAATAATAATATGACTTAATTAAAGAATAGGTCAGAACCTACATGGTGATGCTACATCTTATTCACATGAGCATGAGATGGCCTCTCTTAACTAGGATGTGATTGCTTACAACTTGCAGGGAAATTCCACATCACACTGTCTACTAAGACATATGACTCCACAATTTGTCCGCTAAACCATGTCTCCCGTATATGTTATATTCACAAACATGCTGACAGTCAAATTAAAATTAGGATTAGCATGGATTCAAGATCCTCTCCCAGATTCCCCAAAACAGCCAGAGTTATTCTGGATTGATGGATTCCCTGATTTGTGACAAGTACTCAAACTGAAATAATATGATATTGAGAAATCTATTAGCATCAGCAACAATATTTTGAAAGCCTAGATATTGAAAAATTTGTGACCATGAAATGTAGTTTCTTTGCACATGTATTTCTTATGCACGCAAAACCACGTACACTTTTCTGCACTGCGCAATCCTATACAACAACAGTTGTTTGAACTGTCAAGTGTAATTTTGTTAACTCTGATTTCTTGGTGTTAATCCTGAATTTTAAGTTCTCAGATTCTTGATTAAGATTCTGAAGTGTTGCCAGGACTGCATTCATGAGTCATCAGGGTAGATTATCAAGGCTAATGCCTACCAATTGGCAACATTGGGCAGGTGAGCACAGTAATTTTCAACCATTATTATAATAGTATTCAGCTGAACTTCAGTATTAAAACATGTAAAGACTGAAGCAATCACTGCTTGGCAGAGCCTTAGGGTGATTGCTTCAGTCTAAACCTTGATTGGGATCAGATCATAAAACAAAGATACTGACAAGGATGTCCTATTTCTAGCACTTACATTTATGTCCAAGCGAAAAAAAATTAGTACTTATCAGTCACTTGCATATCGCTTATTATAAGGATCTGAATGAGTCACATTTAATATGATGACACTCACTGATTACATTGGGAATCTTCCCAGGTACAAAAACTTAACTTCTAAATTCAACGACTTGCTGGGACACTTCCATCCCACAGAAGCATCAACAGGAGTATTGCAGAAAAGCATTGAATTCCATCACAACAATATTGGTGAATTTCAAAGCCTGCTGGCATAACCTAGTCAAAAAAAAAAAACTATCCTTATCATTCACTAGCATTACAAAATAGTGCTGTAGTAATTATTTGAACACATGCCTTAAATCCCAAACATATTCAAGCAGTCTATTTGTAAGAGTTTGGGTTTTCCAAAATTAATTTTTCAGATTCTGGACTCCACTGTTTCAAAGATACAGAGATATTATAAAAAATGAATTAGTTCATACGGTAGACTGAAAACCACATTATGAGAGAAATTAAATGAAGGTCTTGCCATTATATATGAAAGTATATATAAAGTGGACTTTTATACACATAATGCAACTCAAATTTCTTCAAGCATCCATAGGGTCCTGTGCTATCGGAGGTTTTTATTACTCATCATTTCCTTGAACATCAACTTATTTTTTACTGGTGTGCAGTGCTCAGGACTTTTGTTGAACCATACAATGGTCTTCATCATCATCATTATTATGGGCAAAACAATAATCCACAATGAATATAAATAAGTAATAAAAAAAACAAAACTGTACAGATGTAACAAATGTATTACATAAACTTGTTTCCTTCCTCAGACAAAGTTTTCTGCATCCGAGGAAGGACATAAGTCCAAAAATTTATGTATTAAATTTGTTAAATTCTTATATTGTAGTTTCATTATATAATTTACTTTATTCATTATCCAGTGTGGATTAATGTTTTGTAAATAATCATGATCATGATATATTATGATCTTGCCAATATCAGAGTGCTCAAACTCATTACAACAAACATAAGGAAACAGAGATCCCAGTGGCATACCAGAGGTGGAGCCAGATTGCCACCTTTCGGAGTAGTTGCATCGCTGGGGGTGGTTGCAGCAGTCCTGACAGTGACTGGATCCTCGGGACATTCCATGTCAAGCAGGTAACGCCATAATTCTATAGACGTCTCATTACATGTACCGTATATAGAAACAGTTGTATCAACTGAGCCCATTCTGTAGTTAATATACCACTGATACAAGTCAGAATCTACAGGACAAGTGCAAACCAGAGTGGGAATGTCCTTCAAAGAAACCACACGCAGGTTATTCAAAGACGCCAAGGCCATTGGGATTGCAGTCAAATCTGTGTGCCCGAGATCAATAACCTGGATTTGTTGAAGATGCTGGAAGGCTATGGGTGAAACTGTAGTGATCGGGTTGCCTCTCAAGTTTAACTTTAGGAGGGAGGAACAGTCAGGGAAATCAGCTGCAGAGATCTGTTTAATGGCATTGTCATGTAAGTCAAGATCTGCCAGATTAGCGGGAATGCTATCAGGTCTAATCTCAGTGAGGGCATTGAGGGATAAATCCAGCTCAGTTAGGTTGGTAATGCTTGTGATAGCTATAGGTATTGAGGTCAGCTGGTTCATACCTAGAGATAAAATGGACAGGGAAGAAGGAAAAGATCCTGTCTCATGGTCTGATATCCAGTTTTTACTAAGATCTACTTTATGCAGTTTTGACATGCTTGAGAAATCCGGTATCACCGTTAACTGATTAGATTGTAAGTTTAGAAATTCAAGAATGTCTGCATTTGGCAACAATGCCTTCACAAGACTGGTAGCATTTGAGATTTTGTTTTGAGCAAGCATCAGTGAACGAAGTCTTGGAATATTTCTCAGATGTTCAATGTTGTTACCTAGCAGGGAAACTCCCTCAATGTGAGCAAGTTGCTGCAATGCCAAAGGAACCTCAGATAATTCAGCATTTTCGATACTCAGAGATGATAATGTATCTTTCACTTGACTAAAGGCATTGTCTGGGATATTTGCTAAAGAATCATTGGACACAGACATAACTGTCAAAGACTGAAATAGCTTGAATTGTGGTGGCCATGACACAAGACCCACAGCTTGCAGAACCAGTTTACGAAGAGTGAGCCCAAGGTGCTTCAAGACATCATCATTCCAGTCAGTGATGTGAGTCTCTGTAATGATCAAAGTCGTCAAGTTGTTGACTTTCAACAATGCATCAGGCAATCTGGTAGGGCTGACTTTTGAAAACTGTAGGGTCTCTAGAGAGTCGGCTGAAGCCAAAAATGCATTGGGAGAGATATCAGTGATTGGGTTTCTCATTAAGATAATTGTGACAAGATTAGGCGGCAAACTATTGTCAGGAATCTGGGTGATTCTGTTAGTCTGAAACAAAGAGTAAAAGATAATGCTGAAGTCTTTTTCAAAATTAGGCCTGATTATTATTATTCATTATTGCGGTTCACAAGGCCATAGTTTTGATCTTTCTTCTATGTGTGAATGCCTTCACCAGGGTATCTGGATATCTTATTGTCTGTCATTTTAGCATCAAGGCACATTCACTGCATAGGATGCAATCTTCCATGACAAAGCTTTGTAATGTGTGTCATGTGAAGTTAAAAGTAATACATGCACTCAGTTCACACAGAACTGAAGTTTTAACATATCATCCTAAACAAAACCATAAAGTCCTCTTGTTTATACATGTACACTTCCCTCTAGACCCATGGCAGCTTGTGCTATCCCTGCAGCTCTCTTGTGCCCATCATCTTTTCGCTTTGCTATTGTTGCCTCAGACCCATACCTCCAACTGTTCTGATCAATCTGATCACTGTATTTTGGATTTTTTTCCATTTTGAACAGCGATTTAATTGGTAAAAAAAAACAACAATAACAACAACAAAAAAAACCACATTTCTCATTTCAATTAGATCTATCTATAGCCCTAGAAAACCCATATACACCTTGAAGTTTTCTCTCCACATTTTCACATAAAAATAAGTATGAGTACTCTGAATATATACTACTTAGCAACATGGACATATCACACTGACCATACTGAAGTGAGCCAGTTAAAATGAAAAAAAAAATAGTAAAAAAGCTAAAGTTAGATATAATAAAGATTATGTGCGTATAATAATTCCACTTAAGTTCACTCACGTCTAACATGAAGATGTCAACAGCATCTACATCATTCCCAGTTCTCAAGGGTGGAATACGCTCCAAATCTTGGCCGCTACATACCACCATCCTACCAGATAACTCACTGCAGGTACACACCTGGAAATACAATAACTATGCTGTATTGCAAACACTGCTCTCTCTCATACAGTCAGTTCCTCTCTCCCGCCACCCTACTTCCAGCCAGTCTCTTTATTCATCAGCTTTATTCATCATACTGTTCCTCTGTCATTACATCAGTCCAATCCTCTATCTACATTCCACCATCCATCCTCTGTCATTAATACTCTGTGTACCACAACTTTGTCAGGTTGACAATTCTTTCAAACCCAAGGCCCTATTTGATAAAGGCATCCAAAACTAGTGGGTACTTGCACTTTAGTGACACTGGTAGACTAAGATTAAGTAAAACTAGACACAATACTGTAACCATGGTACACAGTGATAAACTGGCAGATGCTGTTTTACCACTGGGCAGACCACTGGACCACCCCATATATATACATAATATATATATGCAGTAATCTATAAATGCTTGGGCCTGTTCCAGTGAAGCCAAAGGCTATGTCACTTTCTGGAAAACATAATCTCAGCTTGTGAGGAGACATTCACTTTTTATAATGCCTGCAAAATACTGCCACTGGGAAGAATATGAGGATGATTCAAGGAAGGTTCAATACATAAGTTTCATTGTTTGCTCATTATGCACTTTTTTGTATTCCCCATCCTGTAAAGGATTGGGTAAGATGTCTACTGTGGCTGAACACTTGTGGAAGGCAAGATCTGTCACTAAAAAACATTGTTCAATTTAGATTCAACTGCGAAACTCATTTCGCAAATGGTCAATGTACATTAAAGAATCCAGACCTAGCTTGAAGTCCACTCCACAGACAGATAAATTGTACTTCTTAATTAACAAAGGGATGAAATTTAATGTTTCATTATCTGTGACACTGAGATGGTTACTGGCTTAAAATTTAGGATCAACCAGTCCGAATCTAGTCTTGGAGATACATTGAAACTAATTTTTTTGTGTGCTCAAGTCTAATTTTGAGAGTAAAAGTTAGTGAAAGAGCATTCCTTGTGTAGGTTAAATAAGAGAACTGTTAATTGTGTTCACCTTGTTTCACTTCTTTCCTTTGCTCATCAGAACAAAGTCAGATACATAATTTAATATACAGTACCTGTAAATACAAATAAAAAAATTATAACATTAGGGGATACAGCCAGAATCCTTTTTGACTCTTTTAATAAACTAGTTTTGCTCTCCTTTACATCAGCTGAAGGCAATGAGCAGTGTGTTGGAGGAAAATTAAATTTTGGAATAGTAACTTATTTTCTTGGACACCAGTATGCAGCAATTTAGCACCTGGGACATTATTTTCAGTCAGTGTATCAATTATCACTGTTCACCATGGCAGATGCCATCCTCAGGCCTAGTGTTGTTCCCATTCAGCACTAGGCTCACAATTGACAAAACTGCAACAGACAAATTTTTAATGTAAAAAGCATGTTCATGGCATGCATGAATGGGCTTGTCAGCAAGTGCATAATTTTATGCCTCTGTATTTTTCACTGTAATAAGCAGATCAGTCAGTATGACAGAAGACTTTACCACTCTGGACTACTCCAGTTAACATTACCTCAGCCTTATAATCTAGACATCTTAATGCAAACCCCTCCCCAAACCCTCACAGACAGAGTTAGCATGAGCAATGGTAAAGCTGGAGGCAGCTTACCTCATAAGGACACACTGACCAGACCAAAGGATTCCAGGTCATGCGGAGTACATAAATCAGCAGCAGGTATCTGTTAAGAATCATCTTTACACGAATAATAGGCTGAAAAGAAAAATTACACAGCACATCATAATACTTTCACTGATTTCAAAGGACCACATATATACTAATGTACAGCAGAGTTCATTTAATACAACAGTGCTTTGCCTGAAATCTTGGTTAACCTAAATCATTTTGCCCCAAATCTTGAAACTCAAATATAAAACCAGTGATTGCATGTGACAAATCCACCTATATTTCCAACTGACTTAAAGTGGTTTTGGGTTTTGTTTAAATGAAATCCATACGCAAAGACATATTAAGCCATGCATCACAATCTCAGGAAATCATACTGAATTGAAGTTTGTGTAACTGGATGGAAAGATATATATACAGTCGAGTCCATGTATGTTGAAATCGGATTCCTCCAATTACTTATTAGTCGAAAGAAAAAGAAATAATAGTTTTTTTTCCTTCTTTGCGTCTATTAATTATCCTTGCAATAGACGAAGTAATTAATGCCCATTTCTGATTAGTCCAACTGCCCAGCGCTGCCACAGAGGCAAAATCACCTCCTGGCGTC
>JAWQUT010000038.1:1420541-1444109 GCA_033807755.1 Ellobium chinense | reverse complement strand
GTGAGTGAGTGAGTGAGTGAGTGAGTGAGTGAGTGAGTGAGTGAGTGAGTGAGTGAGTGAGTGAGAGTGAGTGAATGAGTGAGTGAGTGAATGCAAGGGAGAGACACAGAGAGTGTGTGTGGGTGTGTTTGTATGAAATATCCTAAATGTCTGGAGTTTTATTTTAAGAAAGCGTATGTCTTTTTTTCTGAAAAATCGAAATATATAGTCTAGTTATAGTACACATACATTTCAAAACATGTATTTGATAATATAGGTTTGTGTTAATGTCCTTTTAAATAATGGAGACATTTTTCGCATTTCTTAAACCCGGATTATTCAAAATGCTACAAGAAGCACAAGAAGTTTTATTGGGGGACATTAAAGACAAATATTTCAAAAAATGGTCTGTTAATGTAAAGCTTTACACGTGACAAGTGAATTAGTTTAAAAAGTAATTACTGTGTGGGCCATTTATTTATTTATTTATTTATTTATTTTTCAGTTTTGTGACATTCTGAAGATGAGGCCCTCAAGATATCTATACCTGATCTCTGTGCTGCTCACGACCTATGTTCCTATGGTCTGGGCCCGGTGCCCTTATGAGGTGAGAGTTTCGCAGATTTGGCACCTCTCCAGTGGTGAGATGTGCTTGGTCCTTTCGTTACGGGGTGCCAACAGGCCCAGCTGTCACAATATAATGCGCTCCTTTTACACTGGCTAAGTAAGCATGAAGCAGAGCAAAGGAAAACATGACATTTAAAGAAAGACCGTAATTCCTTTTTTTTTTTTTTGTAACGGCTAAATCAAACTGTTTTGCTTTGTACTTTCTTATTTATGTAAGTTCATTGTAGTCAAGGGAGTGTGAGAGACTGGTGGTGGCATGGCTCATTTGGCTCCACTGGTTCGTCGCCACTGCACTTGTCACTGGGTATGATGAGTTAGGAACATTGGGGAAGAGGGCAGTCAAGTGTCTGGGAATTTAAAAGATGACAAAGTATAAACGTTTGATTAAAATCTAGTCCAGGGATGCTCTGCCCCATGTTTTCAGGATGTCTAAAACATAGGTGCATTTTTATTTGTTTCATCATTATACATGGCACCAAGCACTCTATGGTCTAAAGTGCCTTCGTGCTCCGTGGATCCTGTTTTACACCTTTGGGCGCCACACTTAGGCCGTCGGGCCAGCGGGCAGAGGTTGGGCACCTTCTTCTTGCTGACTCTGCTTTATCGCAATTGTCGTCTAAACGTAACGTGTTTCGTTTGACAGAATTTTGTAAGTTATGCATTATAAAAATATGTTATACTATAGTACGTAAACTTTGGTTTGTGTACACCTTTTACCGAATTACTCAAAAACCTGCCATTAGATGTTTCTAAAATTTTGCACCAGCCCCTGTATGGATCTGGACGTTATGAAAATACTGATTTCAATGATCAGCATTTGGTAATTTAGAAATTTCGTTATCATTTATTAGTAAAATATTCTCGATAATCTAAGATGTCGTACATTACAAAGTATTATATGTTTTACCGTATTAGAACACATCATTTCCATGTTCCGTTCAAAACTTCGTGTACACTTTTTCCCTTTATATATTTTTTTAAAATCATTACTGGCATGTGCATGTAAAAACCTTCGTATGTACTCATGACCACGAGGGAGCGCCTTTATTGAACGCATTAATGTGTGACGCTCATATACCGTTTTTCATTTAGGCGTACATTAGTCATCGGCGGCTCAGCTGTTTTGTCTGCACATTGGTAGATCTGAACAAATATGTCTTTGAAGGTAAAATGTTTAACATTGCAACGGATCACCCTACATTTGTACAACTACTTTTGTAAAGAGGCTAGGCGTGGTCACCTGTATCACAAGATTTCGAACCCCGCACTGCGAGTCCAACATGCGCTGGGATATGATATGATATCGTTTACGAGTGATTCGGAAGAGGAAAGTTAACAAGACACTGTGAGTCACCACTTCACCTAAAAGTGAGGGTACTAATACATAATTGCATTATTTTCACCCTTTTGTTTGTGTGTATGTTAGCCTTGTCATGTTAAATTTGATCGTTTTGATATCTCCATTTTAGTAGATCACAGATGCGCCCCTGGTTGATTTTTCACCCTCTAACGTCTAATTTTTGTACTGTAAACCTCCTTATTGACAAAAATAACCCAGAACGATCCAGTTTATATAGATTAAAGAAGGGAATTTAGATACCCGTTATTATTCTGTTGACAAAAAATAATATCTGTAACGTCCATAAGAAAGTATAAGTTGATGCAAATATTCAGAGAAATCTAACAGCGGATTCTTGAGTAATTCGATGAATAGCTTGCACAAAGCAAAGTTTACGGACTATAGCTGTGATCCTGGCCCTGCCGGTGGAAGGGAGGGATATGGGAATGCCGGGGGATGTCCAAACTTACTCTGAGCATTTTTTCTTATTGTGCGTATGTGTGTGTTTCCATCCCCTCCTCTCACCCTGGACTAACACGACTGCCATTCCCGTCGAAGAAGGCTTCCGCGTGCACAAATTTTAATGACGTCATCAGCTAGCGAAATTTTGTTTCGTTTCCAGCCGGATTTTTTTGTAAAATACTTTTTTGTTAATTCGGCGATTCTAATGAATGGTAAAAATCGAGGACCGTCATGATGACCGATGGATCTTTTTGTGTCCTCACGGCAAATCTGAAGTCATCAGCCGTGTTAGTTTTCCAAGTTGCCATATATATAATCGATATATATAATAGAGTATATAAGTTATATAATATATAGGGTATAGAGTATCTGTCTATCTATCTATCCAGGGCCGTCTTACCCGCAGGGCACTATGGGCAGTAGCCCAGGGCCCCGGGCTCTGGGGGGCCCCGGGTGTGAATTTTTTCAGACACATGGTAGGCCTATAGACTTAACCTTTTACTTTGTATCAAGAAGGTAAGGGGCCCCGTGGAGCCTGAGTGCCCAGGGCCCCCGAAATACTTAAGACGGCCCTGTATCTATCTATCTATCTATCTATCTATCTATCTATCTATTATCTATCTATCTATCTATCTATCTATCTATCTATCTATCTATCTATCTATCTATCACATCTCTCTTGAATCACTATCTTGCTCATGCCCCAAATGAGTTGCGATTTGCCGGAATTGATTGTAGGTGACGCGTGGGATGACACAGCTGAACCCGTGCGAATGAAGTAACTGATGTCTCCTTCCTCCCTCTCGCCCACTCCCCCTCCCCCCTTTACATCTACGATACTAGTAAAAAATGATATACGGAGAGAGAGAAAGAAGAGCGTATGCAGGAAGAAAAAGACAGACTGTCCAGCCACTAACCCTTCTGTAGTTTCACTCAGCTGACAATATAATATAATATAATATAATATAATATAATATAATATAATATAATATAATATAATAAATATAATATAATATAATATGAAAGGCCTAATGAAATTATCGTGAGCAGAAGTCATGGCTTGTACGAGAGAGTAGGGACAATGTCCCATGGATGGATGGATGGATGGATGGATGGATGGGGGAGGAGAGTGAGTGAGTGAGTGAGTGAGTGAGTGAGCGAGCGAGCGAGCCAATGAGCCAGCGCGCGTGCGAACGAGGAAAGGAGGAAGGAAGGGAGGGAGGATAAAAGGATAGATAAAATAATGGGTGGAACGAACATGAGTTGATAAATGTGATTGTGCACAATTTGCTCTTGTAATATGTTTTCAGGTGTGCAAATGTATACCTTCGGAAGATGATGACATATCAATGGACTGTTCCAACAAGGATTTGAACAGCCTGCCTGCCTTGATAACTGGAGATGATGTGATGGCTGTCACAGATTTATACATTGGTGTAAGAAAATGTCTTCTGCTTTACATTAGTTAAATCTGTTAGAAGTGTGGAGGGGGGAGGGGGGAGGAGGGTACATTTCAGCCACAGAAAAGTCAGTGTTTTCCTCTGTCCCTGTATCCTGGCCTGTCTTCCAGGCTAGTCAAATTTTACTCAGGGTTGGGCAGATCTGAGATCAAATGATCTCAAATCGTGATCTTAGATGTTCACGTGAACTTGATCTGAGCTAAACAGCTGTTTTAGATGAACAGATCTTGATCTGAACTATACCTATTTTGGCTGTTTGATCTGATCTTGATCTGATCTGGAGTTTTCTAACTACATATCAGCTCAGTTCACAACTTCATATCGACCTCGAAAATCAGAACCGACCGAATGCCGATTTTTTTTAGCTGGGCGAGTGAGGGAGTGAGTTGAGTGAAAGCGAGGAAGCGGACGAAAGAGACAATGGAGTAGGTCAAATGGAGTATCATCTCGTACACAAAGGGCAAAGTTTCCCATAATAATAAATAACTGCTGTTAGAGATAATTCTGTATCTCCCGTTCAACCTTTCAGTTATTAGTGGGTGTTTTGGGGGAAAGGGGGGTTAGATCAATTAAGGAGTATTATTTTTCTAAGAATGCCTTAATTTTTTACACAAATCGTGATACATTAGCCCAATTATACGTATCATATAAAACAAAATATAATCCTTTAAACTAAAGGAAGTTGTAATCTGATGAGGTTCAGTGATGAAGTAAAGACATGAAAAGCTCTGAAGAGGGTTTTTTTTTCCCCAAAAATAAATTTTGTGCATTACATCCTCATTCGTGGAAACTCGCATCTTATCATTGCATCTGTCACAACACCAGAGTTACAAAACTTCCCCCTAAAAATACAGGTTTTAAAAAAGCCTGAAAGTTTATTCAAGCATTATCCAATGGTCAATTACAAGAGTTTGAGTTAACCATGCCTCACTCTTTAATGAATCGTTTCTCAGTATGCGATTCTAAGTGTTCTAACTGCCTACAATGCATTTTTGATAGAGAATTTCGTAGTTTGTAATTTCAAATTTCGAGTTAACTATTATTCATTCCTGAATACATTGTTCCTAAGTGTGTGGTTCCGAGTGTTGTAACTAGCCATAGTGCATGCCTTGATGGATCATTTCATAGTGTGGAATTCCATGTTCACGTTTTATTCCCGTTTCACAGGACAACAAGATCACCAAGATTCCGGACAACAGTCTGCCTTCAAACCTCAAGGTTATGGATTTCAGCAACAACCCAATCTCTGGAATTGCTTCTCATGCATTCGCTGGCTCAAGTGGCACTTTAAATAAGCTTTCTTTCTCCAATGCCAAGTTCAACAAACTGCCTGAAGCACTGCAGGAATTAAACAACTTCACGGAATTAACAATAGCTCATACCCATATTACTGAGTGGGACGAGGCCTTGTTGAAATACGTTGGGTTTTTGCTACAGACACTCAATCTAGAGAACATAGGGTTGATATCATGGCCCGAATGGTTCCAGAATTTTCAATCTTTGACCACTGTCTCGGTGGCCAATGATTTCATAACAAGCCTTCCTGATGATGCTTTCAGCAAAGTCAAAGATAAACTAGAGTCTCTTAGCATAACATATGCTAACCTGTCTGAAGTCCCCAGTGCGCTTGCCGAACTCACTCACTTACAAGAAGTATGTCTAGATGGTAACAGCATCACCCAGCTGACAAATATCCCAAAGACTCAAGTAATTAGTCTCCGTGAAAACAAGTTATTCAGTTCAACAAATCTTATCGACGCCTTGCTTCCTGTCGCGGACATCCTGTGGTCATTGTCCTTACAGTCCAATGAGTTCACGGAGATACCTGATTTCTCCAAAATGTCAAAGCTGGAGGAAGTCTATTTAGGCAGAAACCAGATATCTGACCACACCAGTGGATCGTTCCCTGCTTCTGTCTCTAGCCTGTATCTTGAAATGAACAATCTTACCTCAATACCCCAGGCTGTAGCGGGTATTACCAACCTTTCTAAGCTGGTGTTGGCTTCAAACCAGATTACAGAAATCACACCAGGAAGTCTTCCAGCAAAACTTGATATCCTCGACTTATCATCCAACAAACTCACGACTATCGCAGCTGGTGCTATTCCACCAAGCCTTTCAGAATTAGACTTACGTAATAATGCTATCAGTCAGATCTCAGAGAAAATGTTCCCGGCCGATTCATCCCTTGCAGCTCTAACCTTAACAGGGAACCCCATTGTAAAGATAGAACCCCTTGCTTTCCAATCGATCCAACATCTTCAAAGACTTGCCCTCAATTACACAGATTTGACAGAGATTCCTGTGGCTTTGAAATCTTTGGCTAAACTGAAAAGTCTTGATTTAAGTGGCATTTCAACGCTTACCTGCATTTGTCCTGTTGATTCAGAACTGCACCAGTGGTTCGCGAAGAGGAGCAAGGACAAAGAGTCGCATCTAACTATCCATGGTTATTGCTATGACGTCGTTTCTCCTTCTTACGCTATCTCTTCGTATCTGGGTAACGCTTCATGCCCTCTTCCTCCAGGCGGCACCACAATGTATAACATGCAGACACCAGATTCCTCTACACATATAGTAGACCCGATTGGTTCACTCGCGTGTGACTTGAGCACATGCTTACTTCTGTGCACTGCGATGGCTTTGAGTGCACTGGTTATGCCTTCCCATAGATGGTAATACGTGCAATTTATATGACAATTAAACCAAACGAAGAATTGTTCGTGCTTTCTACAACATTCAGCCCGAATCATAATGCAAAACCGAATTTGTATTCCACGAATAACGTATGGGTATCAGGTGGAAGATCTGCCCAAAATGCTGGAGCTTTGTCCGAGTTAATTGGACAAGGTTCCAGACATTGTATTCCACCGGGCCTACATATGAAACGACTGACAACATCAAACAATAGGAGTGTGACCCTGCAACAGTGACGCCCGTTGCAGTTTTGAAGCCGATAGGACGGTCACACTCTGGCTTTTAGAGTAGGAAAGCCGGCGTCTAGTCTTCTCGGATAAGGACGAAAAACTAGGAGGTCCCGTGTGCACGTTGCGCACGTTAAAAATCCCTTGGCAGTTTTAAAATCTTAAAAGAGTAGGCCTAGCGGCCGCTGTCCGGGCAAAATTGATAGGAAAATTCTACTAAAAAACGTTAACAGTAACCATGAGGGCGTAATATAGCCGTAATCGTGCTGACACGCCGTAAAACATAAACTCAAACTCAAACTCAAACTTTGCAAGCTGGTGGAGCCCTTGGTAAACACACAACTCACCTGGTATCTGGAGACGAACAATCTCGTTTCCAGCAACCGGGCAATAATTATTACCAGTGTGGTTTTAGATTCAGACGTTCTACAAAGGACGGATGATATGGCCCATCGTGAAACATTCACTCATATGCTTATACGGTCAAACAACATCTTGTTACATCTTATTTGACCTTAAAAAGGATTTTGACACCACATGGAACTGCAGAGTCCTATAAAAAAAACAAAACCAGTCACTCTTTTGGCCTTCAAGGAAATCTCCACATGTTCGTGAAGAATTTCTGGAATAACCGACAGATTTATGTAGCATCATCGATGCCCTGCATGGAGAGAAAACTACAACTTCAGCTGAATGAATTGCAGAGATGAATAGGCACAAATGGTTTTCATGGATTTTATGCGAACCTAAAGTTAACTTGGACTATACGTCGTAAGGACACTACACCGGTAGATATATACAAGCGTATGTTTGAACAAATACCTCACAATTATCCTAGTCACAAAATGGCTTATACCAACGGTTCTAAAGATGCCGATGCGGTGGGGGCGGCAGCAGACTCATCTCTTGGGGATGCGTGCCGCGGCCTCAAACCTTAGTACCTATATATTCACAGCTTAAGGAAGAGCCATAGACATGCCCTTGATATCATAACATCCATGAGACATGACGGGTTTGATACTCGCAGATTCGTTGACATCTTGAAGGAATTAAAAGCAAAAACATCAAATGTGAGGGCATTAGCCGAATTCTGCAGAGAACACATTCTCTGAAAATTTAAAAAAAAAAAAAACAAAAAAAGAGGAAAAGACGTCTTGTTTGCTTGAATACCAAGCCATACTGGTACTGAAAGAAACAAGACCGCCGATGAAATGGCCAAAATTGGCCTTGAATGGGCACTGTTTTTAACAGAATTCCCCATTCAGATTTAAAGAGCACTGTAAACGTAAACATCCATGATAGATGGCGGGGTTGTTGGAGCTTGCAAACATCAGAGAAACTATTTCAACTTGAAGCCACAATTAGGACCTATCCATAGGGCATCTCAGCTTCGTCGACAAGACGAAGTTGTGCTAAGCCGCCTGTGATTGGGACATTCATATCTAACACAGTCTTTCCTATTTAGAGGTGAGGATCAGCCTGTAATGGATGTGACTGTCAACTCATCATAGCGCATTTCTGTATGCCCAAAAAGTATTTCGTAAACCACCCTCGTAAAATGATCAACATATTTGTGAAAAGACTGGGTCTCAAAAGTACAGGACTCCATAATAAGATATAGAAGTGGGGAGTGAGCAGACGCAAATAGATGCTCACACGAAGTAGGACAAAGGGGAAAATGCTCAAGAAGACAAATGCAGAGAGAAAATGGACGAATGAAAGAAAGTGATGTGGTGGGAATCGAACCCGCGACCTCTGCGTCGGCACCCATCGCCTTGCCGTCAGTTTGGAATCAGGTTAACTGTGTGTGTGGGTTTCGTGCCTAGCGCTATGACTGCTAGTCCTCTGTTCGACTTCGGGAAAGACCCTGGCCACTAAGCCACTTTTTTTGGAGTGGCGGCGCCGACGCAGAGGTGGCGGGTTCAATTCTCATCACATCACTTTCTTTCTTCCATTTGATCTCTGCATTTGTCTTCTTGAGTACTTTCCCCTTTGTCCTACTTCGTGTGAGCATCTGTTTGCGTCTGCAATCCCTTGGCAGTTTAAAATCGTAAAAGAGTAGGCCTAGCGGCCGCTGTCCGGGCAAAATTGATAGGAAAATTCTACTAAAAAACGTTCACAGTAACCCTGAGGGCGTAATATAGCCGTAATCGTGCTGACACGCCGTAAAACACAAACTCAACTCAACTCAACTTCCCATTTCTGTTACTAAGTGATCCGTTTCCACCTTGTACTATTACACCTATGGTAAGATATAGTAACATCGGTCTCATAAGACAGCTTAGACATCTTTATACACAAAATGTGTAATCCTACAATCTTTTGATAATTTCAAAACTCTATGCGTTGGTATTTATGTTTATTTTGGGGTGTGACTCTGTGACTCTGACGTCCGTCACAGTGATTTTCCCGTAAGGAAGTCACACTCTGGCTTCCAGGGTAGGAGAGCCGGCGTCTAGTTTCTCGAAAAAGGACGAAAAACAAGAAGGTCCCGCACGCACGTTGCGCAACGTCAAAATCCCCTGGCAATTTTTAAAACCGTAGAAGAGTAGGTCTGCCCGGCCGCTGTGCAGGCAAAATAGATAGGAAAATCCTATCCAATAATTTTAACTTACATCTAGGAAGGCGTAATATAGCCGAAATCGTGCTGACGCGCCATAAAAGCTCAATTAAAAACAAAAAAAACAACAACAAAAAAAGGGGGGGGGGTTGAATCAATCTTGATCTCCAGGTTGTTGCTTTTTATTGGTAGCACTATGCAGCCTTCGCTCTGGGATTTGCTCATTCTGCATTAGCGAAGGCGATGGACATATATCAAACCGCGCAGGGAACAATCACTTTCGCTAAGCGCATTTTGTAAAACAAACAAATGTAACGCCTAGGGGAAACTGTCTGTACGTGGATAAGAACAGACACAATTTCGTTTCAGTAAGTTTAAACGAGGGACAGAACTAGGAATATTTCCAGGATTAGGGGTGGGGGTNGAGGGGGCTGAAGACGCTGAATGTGCGTCAAGGCTGCGCCGCGTCACAGCGCCACTCGCGGTTCGTTCCACAACATCAAAGGGTGCCGCGAGGCAGTTCAGAGTTTCATTCTACTTTAAGCCTATAGGGAGGGCAGGTTATCAGGGCTGTCCATAAACACTGTAGAGCTCGCTACTCATCGGAACTTTTGGACCTTTCCCGGAGAAATTTAATGCTTGATGTTCTGCAAAGGGCTCAGCAGAGGAGCATTGCTTGACTTCATTATGTCTAGAAAGCATCTGCTTTTAAAGGCTTCGAATCGTCACTTCGATCAAAAGTATGTGTGACTGCATTGTGAGGCGCTTCTAATTTACTAAAAAATATTTCTGTCTGTCAAACATAGACGTCTAGTAAGTTTAAATGAAGATAATATATTCCATAATATAAAACCTGATGAAACATCTGGTATGACCGAAGTTCAGTACTATTGTTAGGAAGAATTCATTCTGTCTGAGCGGCACTGTTACATGTATTTCCATCTCGATGGAGCATATCTCGGACAGTTGTCAGCGGGTGGCGCTGTGGCACGGTGAAACTGTGCAAAAACAAAAAAAAAAGTTCAAATTGGTCTTATTTGACCAGCACAACTTTCAATGAACTTTAATAAAATGTAAAATTTCAGTTCGACTTCTTGTATTCAACATTTATCCATGTTATCTTCTATTTTTTTACAGTTAGATTGCTGCAATTTGAAGTGTACAGTTTTCAGTTCGTCTTTTAATTTCTTTTCCTTTTTAACGAAACGAAGTGTTAAAACCTCGTTTATTGCTACAGTCACATATATGATTTTTTTATTGTCTTATTTCGGTAGGTAACATGTTAGTGTGCCGTATTTTAGTTAGTGTTCATTCACTCAGCCGTCAGGTAGCTACATAGATCTAGAGCTACAAAAGTTAGTTCCGTTACTCAATATATTGGACTGACTTGCCTTGGCATTTGGACACAGTACCGAGCACATTTTGCCACTGCATTCTAGTAACAAAATGGCGCTAAGAAGAGAAACTTACCCTTCTATTATAGATTACACTTTACAATTTACAGTGTATAAGTGTGGTGTGCACTGCCCTTTTCTAATTCAGTACATTTTGCATGCGCATCAGACTCAAATTAAACCACAGTTAGGACCATCTCATAACACTTCACAGCCTCGTCGAAAAGATGAGATTGTGTTCAGCCGCTTAAGATTAGGTCATACACACCTTACACACTCTTTTCTTCTAAACGGAGAGGATCCACCCGAATGCATAGGGTGCAGCTGTCCTCTCACCATATCTCACATCATGACAGAGTGTGCAGAATTCACCGATGCCCGCAAAAATCTCAAACATTCATCCTCAATGAAAGAACTATTTACTACTAATACAACACACAACATCTTAAACTTTATTAAAGACATAGGTCTATACGAAAGGATATAAAATCGTAACATACAACGAACATATACAATCATAACATACAACGAACATATTTGTGTACTACAACGTTTTTACCTAAAACATGGTCTCTGCACATTTTAGGAGTGTGACCCTGCAACAGTGACGCCCGTTGCAGTTTTGAAGCCGATAGGACGGTCACACTCTGGCTTTTAGAGTAGGAAAGCCGGCGTCTAGTCTTCTCGGATAAGGACGAAATACTAGGAGGTCCCGTGTGCACGTTGCGCACGTAAAAAAATCCCTTGGCAGTTTTAAAATCGTAAAAGAGTAGGCCTAGCGGCCGCTGTCCGGGCAAAATTGATAGGAAAATTCTACTCAAAAACGTTAACAGTAACCATGAGGGCGTAATATAGCCGTAATCGTGCTGACACGCCGTAAAACACAAACTCACTCACTCACAGGACGCTTTTTTGCCTATGTGGATGTTGATCTTATGAACAATTTATAACAAAATAATGAATTTGAAATGAATTCTATTTGAAATAGAGACAAATAGACAATGTAAAGTCAAAATTAATATATTACTTTACTTATCTACATTTACGTTTGACAAAAATGGCGTCCTCTACTCGTAACTGTGGGCTCGTAAAATAACTTAAGAAAATAATGCCGTGACTTCGAAATATGTTCTACACTTCTGTTATGAAGTCAGTTGTTCCTTTAATGAAATTTCTCATGCTCAGTTCTATTGATTTTCTAATGCCATTTTCTTCAATTGGAATTTCATTTTGAAGTTTTACTGTTTCTTAACGTCTGCATGACTATCCTGTATAGAGGAATTTCTTTTCCATGCTATTATTATAATATTAATGAATAGGCTATGGGAGGGGCGTAGTGGCCATGTAATCTGTGAATGTATTATCTTACTTGTCTAATACAATTTGATCACTGTAATCCTAAATCAAATATTTACTAAAAATAAAATGTTCAAGCGTCACCTTCATATTATTTCAAATAATAATATGAGCTATTTACAAGCACTGACAGCTGACAATGCGACTCTGTCAACGGACGTTAGCTATTTTTCTTCGCCAATAATTTGAAAGTCAGTATACTGTCTCATAGATTCAGCGCTCCAATATGCACAGTGTATTGTATCCAAAGCCACTGTCAAAATCTTTTTTTTATGTTTTTTTAAATGTGTCCAATAATCTGAGAGAAACAAATTGTTTAGCCTCTATTCTGGTCACTTTTTTTTTTTTTTTGCGCAAGATCGTTTCTGTTTTTTCTTTGTTTTCTTTCGACGGCGAGACATTGATAGTACAGATGGCATCGCAAACTTCTAAACATTACATAGCTCTTGACTAATATAGCTTAATTTTGTCTAACTGGAAATCATTTTTAAAACCGCTAACTTTCTCACAGCTTTCGGTAGATGGAGCAAGAGGGAGGAAATCTTAATGTGTTACATGTTATGTTGGCAATTTTACGGTTTTATGTGTAACGTGAAATGACAGTGCTGGCAGACATAGCACTACACTGAAACCTCGTTATACCGCCAAGTAAGGGGCAAACAGAAAAGTGGCGGTATAACNCACAGCTTTCGGTAGATGGAGCAAGAGGGAGGAAATCTTAATGTGTTACATGTTATGTTGGCAATTTTACGGTTTTATGTGTAACGTGAAATGACAGTGCTGGCAGACATAGTACTAATATTAATTGTTTATCTTTCTTTTCTTTTATGGGCATAAATATCGATGGTTTCAGACAGTCTGCTGGTTGAATGTGTACGAGATTACCAAAAACAAAAACAAAAAAAGCATCTTGGTTACGCCCCTGGCTGGTTGGTTGGTTGGTTGGTTGGTTGGTTGGTTGGTTGGTGGTTGGTTGGTTGATTGGTTGGTTGGTTGGTTGGTTGGTTGGTTAGTCGATTGATTGATTGATGCATATTTCGTGGTATTTGTAGTCCTATTCAGCGAGCATCCCAGTCTGAGACATCTGGATAACAACAACAACAACAACAACAACAACAACAACAACAACAACAACAACAACAGCAGCAGCAGCGGCAGCAGCAACAACAACAACAACAACAATGACGACGACAATAACAACAGTAACAACAACAACAACAACACAACAACAACGACAAACATATCATGTAAACAAAACCTATTTCTGGTCTCATAAAAGTGTGTAATAAATGTTGTTATGGCACACTAGTACAGTACCTAATTTTGACCCGTGACCTACTTATGAATGCATCGATGGGAAACTTCAGCGCGTATGAAGTGAAGACATCTCAAAACCTAGGCGGCAGTATCGCATGAGTAAATCAAAAAAGAAAATTAGCCAGTAGATTCACAGTTGGTGAAAACTAACAACAGAGAACTGTCACAAGTGCTCTCTCACAGTCTAGACAGGACAATGTTTCTGTTTGTCGTCAAATATGCAGAGCGACCAAGTCGCAAAGGCAGAGGCTGACCACCCTTCGAAAACAATGCCTTTTGCTTCGTTTAGGGTTATGGACAGGACTGGGAAAGAATATAAAGGGACCTAGACAATAGTAATGTTCAGGGACTGTCCCAGGGATGCATGTTCTTCCCTTACTTTACCCTTAATCCTACCCTTAACCTTAAACTAAGTGAGAAAGTCCCGGGATTTCTTACCATCATAAGAATTACACTAACTCTGCATGCTGAAGGCTACAGCAGGTGCATTCAGTACCGAAGCACTTATGTAATTCTTAAGATGGTAAGGGATTCCATTGTTAATGCTGAAGTTCTCAATTGCCGTGTTTCGTTGGTCTAAAGTTTTATACCGACGATTGTCAGATTTTGGATTTACTTTGTGTCGTGTAACAACATTCATGTAGTTAATTCCGTCCACTCTCCTCAGAGAGAGCAAGGACTTTTTGGTGGGTCGACTTTCCGTGATTAAAGTATATTTTTATTTCACTTAGACTTTGTATGATTAAAAGGGATCTGGAATTCGTCTATCTAATATCAGGTTTATGTAATTTGTTGTTAATTATTTATTTTATTTAGCTCGCCAAAGGCGTATAGTTTATTTCATAAATAATACCAAACAAACACTTGTAACAGATCCTCTATTTTACATGTTCTCGGATGCAGACTTCCACCCTGAGCATCGAACAGTTACATGCCGATAGAGAGCCTATTTTCACATTGGTATGTGTATTGGCATGCGGAGAGGGACCACAAATTATCTGGATCTTCGAAATTAAATACTGTTTTCCACACGGTGTGTCTTGAGAGCTGTGGTGGTAGTATGCTTCAACAGACGTGTGGCCTTTACTGTAAAGCAGTCTTGTTTAACAAAAAAAAAAAAATAAAAAGACATCACTGTGATTAACTTTATCTGGAAACCCTCTTTTGAACAGAGAAGACAACTCTTCAAAGTCCATCATACTATGCAGTTATTCATGAGCTGAATTAAGGACCCTGCATCTAATCAGAGGGGGTTGGAGGAAAATAGCTAATAATGTCCTTGCCCATCATTCTGATAGGGATATGGATATAATAGAGTTTCAGTAGTAAATACTATTGATTCATTAAATACACACCTTTTTATCAAGTATAAATTTCACATGCACGCATTTATTCTGTTATTTTATTATTCAGGTGGTCATCGATATAATGTATACCTCATTAAAGAGTTTGCTTTTTCCATGCACCTAGGGTATACTTTATATCGAGGTTTTACTATAGAAAGACTTTGCTGTAAGACCAACAGTGACATCAGATTAATCCAATCTATTAAAAAGCCGGCAATCGCTCTCAGGGCACTGTACAGATAGCTCAAATGACCAGTCATGTGACTGATCGTATGGAGTTTCCCCTCTAAATTATGGTTACATTTCAGCCTCACAGTCAAAAGGACTCTTTTATAAAGGACATACATGAAAACATGCAGTTATAATCGTAAAGCTTCTTCAAAAATGTCTGAACCGCCATAGATGATTTAAAAAAAGCATGTATCAGGTGCCTTTATCCCCCTGCAGCATACACCTGGGGATATACATGTAAACGTTTTCTTGGATGAGTCGAAATTAGTAGAGAGGATAAACAAGTTCGTGGCCTTTTCGAGAAATACTGCATCATATCAAATTTTGGTATAGCAGCAGGAGGAATATAATAGAAGATTTCTGTATTCCCATTGTCAAATTTCACACCTTTTCTTAGCGAGGTCATGAACTATTTGATCCACCTTCATTACATACGAGACAATCATAATGTATTACAAATATCCAGTTTAGATCCGTCTTCTACAGGATTTCCTATTGCCCTGCCCCTTAAGAAGCATGTAGGCGTGTTCATCTGTTCCATACTGTGTCGGAGTCCACTTCCTCAGATGCTGTCCGTTCGTCTTGAGAACCTCCAGGAGAACTTTGTTCATAGTTGTCATATTGTGGATGTTGACCATGGCTTCCGAGCACAGAAAAACAGCGCAGGGATTGTTGCTCTTTTTGCTGCTGATACTCCAGTCGCTGCTGCAGTTGCTTGTGATGCCGAAGCAGCAGGTATGGTTGACGATGAGATTTGTCAATTGGTACTCTAGCATTGAGATAGTGCCTGCGAGGAGGTGGTTCTTGTTCGTACAGACAAGCTTGTTGCTCTTGCTCAGATGACCGACTTGGTGACAAAGAAGTTAGATAATGAAGTCGATTAGACTGTTTTTGTAACACATTTTGGTCAGCATAGTGATCTGTGGGTCCGTAAGACTGGGGTCTTGTGCGAATGGAGCCCTCCATCATTTCAGCATTAACGTTGTTGATCTCTGGACGATTGTTCTTTCTTTTCGATTTCTTCCTTCTCTGCGGAGACAAACTTACTGAGGCGCGACCACGGTTCCATTCTAGGGTTTCTTCTAACTTTTCAGTGCGTCCAGCATGTGTGTAAGGCCGGGCATGATAATCGACTAGGGGCGCAGGAATAATCATCTGCAGATCGTCTCTGGTAAGGTAATTTCCATCGTCTGTTCTTTGAACGAACTGTTCTCCTTTTTTTCGTCTCCTCTTTTTAGTGCGCCGGCGTAGTGGGACAGTTATATTCAATTCCTCTTGGTTTGAAGAGTCCCCATGTCCTTGCTCCTTCTCCATAGGTGTAATAAAGTTTGGCGGAGCAGAATCCCGAATGCTGTGTTGTTCACCATTCTGCACGAGAGAGTTCGAGTTCTCACCAGTGGCCTTCTCTCCAACACCCTGTTTCTTTGAAGATACCTGGTACTTCCTGCGAATAGCTCGTGGCGTTAAAGAACGAGACAACCGAGTATTTAGGGTATCATCATCACTGGCAACAGAGGTCCTCTCCAATGGCAGGAAGGAAAGAACATCTGTGCGCAGTGGCGGCAGAGAAACCGATCGATGAAGCATATCTGAGTTGGGGGTTGCATCAGTAGGCGTGAGACCGATGGTACTCTCATCATTACTATCGACATCGACATCGTTATTGGCATTTCTGCTGCGCAAGGCTCGATGCCTTACTTTACTGGACTCTGGCGTTACTGGGGTGTCTGAAAATGATCTACGTTCGTCTTCTCTGATAGGCCTGTCGCTTCTCATAACATTGGCGTTGTCCGATATGTCCTCTTTCAGGCCATGCACAGTTCCAGTCTTGTCAGTGGGAACAATTTTCTCACTGGGCACATCTGTTTCAGCATCGCTACTCACACTCGCCTCGTCACGTTTCGCAAGTTTCAACACATCTGCTTTCTTCCTGTCCTCGACGAGGGTAGCTGCCTCTGATGAAAAACCATAGGGGAGCCTAAGATCTTGGATTGGATGGTGATCACCTGAATTGGTTGGTTCTGGTCGGCAGTTGGTGGAATTTTGTTGATTGCGATTCTCTGAGGAGCGCTGGCTATGAGACGAGTTAGCCTGACTGCGGCTACCTGAACGCTGGCTGTGGGAAGAATTTTGATGAGACCGATTGCCTGAGCCGCCCTGACTCTGCCCGGAATCCCGCCGGCTGGAGCTTGCTGGGCGGAGTGGTGTGGCGCTAGCCGTGCCACGTGAGTTTGAGCCATCTGTTATGAACTTGGGTTCCTTGACAACGTCAGCGAAAGATGTTGAAAAGTCCGAGGCATTTGTCTCAGAGGCGGGGACGTAAAAGACGTCTTGTTGCTGAGATTTGTGAAAACTGGACGGTTCGTTTGAATGGTCTTTGCCAGCCAGGGCTGGATCCCAGTCTGCGATCCTTCGTGATGGCCTGGTGCACAGTTTGATGCACAAAACGATCACGGTGATCAATAGGATCAAGGCGAGGACTGACATTGACAGGGTGATAGCCCAGAGCATATCTGTGTCAAATAGGTTATCCAGAATTGTGCCTTCCTCTTTAGGGCGACTGGTGCTGTGGGGTATAAAAGAAGTGTAAAATATGAGTGAATGAGCGAGACTTGCGTCTGCAGACAGAAGGTCAGCCGGCCTATTGCGCATGTGCGGAAAAAGCAATCAGCTGTGTTTACATGATCTCGAGCGAGGCCGTGTGAGTGTAGGGTACCGGTAGCCTAGACTAGTCTACATCTCTATATTATCAAGAAATTCGATTTCTAAGTGTGCAGTCTTGTTGCACAGTCACTGTGTTAATCAACCTGATCCACGATCTCACATTTGTCGGTAATTGCTGAGATTTAGACTATATTCACAGCTGACCCAACATTTATTAGGCGCTGTCTATCTTATTCTTTCGATATTAAATTTTATGTCTGACCCGGTTTCCAATGTAAACACAGCTGATTGCTGTTTCCGCACATGCCACCTTCTGTCTACGGACGCAAGTATGAGCGAGTGGGTAGGTTTATGAGTGAGTGTAAGCGATTAATGAATGGGTGGGTGAGTGAATGAATGAAAGAGTAGGTGGGTGGTTGAGCAGGCAGGCTGGCAAGCTGGCGAGCAGATTAGTCAATCAACCAGTCCGTGGGTGGATAGGGGAGTGGGGAATGGAGGCGGGAAGCAATTCAGTGAAGGATCAAATGACTGACCAACCAAAGCCTTACATTTGTCCTTTCATTCAGTTATTCAGCCAGACCATTGATACCTCGAGCCATCTTCAACATGGCCAATGTCGATCGGTGTCGTGTCATCCGCTGTGACATACAGTGATGCTTGAGTTGATCGGGCAAGCTGACTCTTCTCTTTAGCCTGTATCACAAATACATTCATACCGAAGATAAGACAAGAGTCAAGGCTTACAGTATCCACTGTCACATACAAGTCTCTTTAGTCTAGTATACCTCTACAACTTGAAAGAATTGTCATCTGTCCATTTGGAATAGATTTACATTAGCTCATCGGACAGAGCATTGGCAGAAGAAAGAATGAGAGATGATAAAAGCAGCAGCAGCAGCAGAAGCAGAAGCAGCAGCAGAAAGAGCATCATCGTGATCCTTCTGTGCTGTGCCGTCTGGGTAGACCAATACAACAGTTCATTTAGGCATTTCATCTCTTATCACTTTGCCATTACACATTTGACTTAAAACGTTCGCTCCAACACTCTGCAATCAAACAAGTCCCCTCCAACCACTCTTCCATTCATGTATTGCCATTAAACATATGACTTACAAAAGTCGACCCTAATCACTTTGACATTAGAGATATACTTAAGATATTTGCCCCAAAACCGCTCTGCTATTTCACATGCCTTGAAAAGTTCGCCAATAACCACTTTGCTATTATACTTTTGGCTTAAAATGTTCATCCCAAACCATTTTACCATTACAAATATGTCTTGAAAAATTCCCCTCAACCATTTTGCCACTACATATACAGGGCTAAAAAAATTCGCATGGCTTTAAAAGTTTGCCCCCAACTACTTTAACATTATATTGTAAAATTGACCGTTGCATACTAATATATCACTGACCACAATGACCAAAAGGACCTCTGTGTTCTGTATGAAGGCACTGACGACGTACACACTTCCCGTGGTTTCGTTTATGGAGAACTTCCTCAGATTGTCTACCAAAGAAAACAACAGATTTGAAATGTTATGGTTGTTGGTAGTGTCATTGGCACAGACGACGGTTGTTGTTGTTTTTTTTTTTATATTATGTATGGCATATCTCAGAATATAGTAACTGAGAGATTGCGCATTAACGATGGGATGTCATACCATCGTAAGAATAGCATTAATTCTGCATGCTGAATGCTGCTTTTAGTGCGCTAATGTAATTCTTAAACCCGTAAAAGATCCCATTGTTACTGCACAAGCTCTCATTTGACAAAGTACAACCGACTCATCTTAGGAGTAAATTTCAGTGAAAAGATAAAATACTTTGGGTTTTTTTTGAGATTTCCAATATTGTTTCTTAATTGATCTATACAATGGAGCTCGGTTAACACAATCATTGCCTAACTCAATCCCCTGCGTAGCACATTCGCTTTCGAAAGTTCCAGTTTGATAACAACAGTTTCTGATAACATACACTTAAAAGCTTGGTCCGAAGGGCGCGGAAAAGGGGTTTGGGGAGGGGGAGGGGGTTATGATATCAGAGTTTCACTGTACTAAGATCCACGCCGTAAGAAGAGTCACAACTCTGAGCCCAACATATTTTCTTGATTAGTTAATAATAATTATTATTATTAACAATACTAATTATTAACTAAGCAAACAGAAATTTTTACTAAAAAGGTAAATTGTACTTTAAATAGTTACGCACAGTCATGCCAAGATATAATAAAATAGACTGTTTTGAAGACTTCCAGACTTACCAAGCATAACGTTTCCACTATAAAGAAGATTATGTTCTATTAGCATAATTCAATGCAATGATCAGCTCCATTATTTGAATTTTTTGCCCCATTAATCACCGAACTCCGGACAAAAAACTAGGGGTTCATGTTCCTATTTAAAAAAAACGTGTAACTTCTGTATTTCCGTATCAAAGCAGTTCATTCTGTACAAAACCAGGATAAGACAGTCCTTCATAGGCCGGCAAAGTTTCAAAGTGCTGAGTAGCTGTACAGACAGCTTAACACAACCGTTCAAACAAACGTTACAGGCCGAAGATGATGATGATGATGACGATAAAGATGAGTTGGAACATTTTTTAGAGTGTCTATCTTTTTGAAAACGATGACTATAATGATGATGATAATATTGATGATGATGATAATGATGATACCTATCTTTTCTCCTGGTCCCTGTTCTAAAGAATATCCTATTTCATAGCCCAGTGAATCCATATCTCGTGCCTGCACCAGACCGGGCACAATATTCGTTATCTGTCCCTGTAATGTACGAAGATCAGCTCTTATTGATAAGTGCATCTCAGTTTACAGGGCTTGACAAGTAATGCCTGATGAGCATGGTACAGACCAACACAAACTACACCCCCTTTCTCTTCCTCTCCTCTCCCAACAACAACAACAACAACAACAACAACAACAACAACAACAACAACAGCAATAACAACAACAACAACAACGACTACGACGACGACGACGACAACAATAACAACAACAACAACAACTACTACAACAACAACAACGATGAAAACAACAACAACAACGACAGCAACAACGACAGCAATAGCAACAACAAGAACAACAACGAACACGATGCTGACAACGACAACAACAACAATAACAACAACAACAACAACAACAACATTCACCTGAAAGCATTTTGTGTGGCCAAGAAAATAGTTTGGTTAATTTTCAAAGTTCTGAGGATGTCGACGTCTGTGCCATCGACGTCAGCTATTATCTTTTCAAAAATACTATGCGAGACACTTCTTACATAGATTATCAGAGACCTAGCAAGTAACAGCGATTATTAGAAAAGGCCATTCATTAATTTCACATTAATTTATGAACTTAGTAAACCATGTAAAGTAGATTTACTGTTATTATGAACAGTAGACAACGGTTAAAACGAAAGAATCCGATTTATGTTCCTCTCTTTAGACTTACTATCCACGCCGAAGGTATGTTTAAACCGATCATAAGTCTGTGGTCTCGCGGATTTCGTTTTAACCGTTGTCTTCTGTACAATAATATGTAGATGGAGGATGCAGTGCAGCTCAGATTCCAGATCACCATCTTTCAGGAAACAGGAAACAGGAAACAGGAAAGTTTATTTATGACCAATTGTACATAAAAGTACAGAAAATGGTACACCACAGACACTTATGACAGGATATAAACTGACGACAGTGAAAACAATAATGTACTATAATATCAATAAATCTTATGGAAATAATACACAGTATTTAGTTTAAGTGGAACAGACACACCACAAAGTTAGTCATACTTTCATTGTATCAAATTACATGGCAACTTGATTAATTTTACATTTCAAATCGATTCATCAGACTATTTACTGACCACCCACTCAAATAGTGAAACATTCAGTCGGACCATTACTCATTCAATAAATCAAACAGACAACCAATCAACTGTTCAGTCGATTAACAATCGGTGGTACAGTCAATCAATCAAACAATCAATCGATCCACCAACCGATCAGTCGATCGTCAGACCTATCAATCAATCAGACAATCGGCTGATTAATCAGCTTAAGAATAAGAAGTTCAAACGATATTCCAATCAAGCAACCATGCAATCAGTGAATCAATCAATCACTCAATCAAGGAATCGTGAAATTAACAGTGAATCAGTCTCCCCATTCTATTTATAATTCGATCTTTTAAACAATCAACATATCTATCGATCAATCAGTCTTTTAACCAACCGCTCGATCAGCCGATCACATGTCAAACTGATCTATCAATCAGTCAATCAGCTATTCGGATACTAGCCGTTCCATTGACATATCAATCAGACGTTCTCTAATCAATCAATCAATCAATCAATTAATCAACCAACCAACCAATCAACCAACCAATCAACCAACCAACCAACCAATCAATCAATCAATCAATCAATCAATCAATCAATCAATCAACCAACCAGTCAACCAATCAATCAATCGATTGCAGACTCAACAAGCATCTGCATTAGATAGGCATAAGCAGCTCAGCCCTCTGCCAGGATCTGCAGGCAGAACGAGCACCACAACATGTTTTGGAGAACTGCCCTCTCCTGGCAGAATTAAAAGAACGGTTAAGGCCATTGCCAGCTGACTATGAGACGAAGTTATGGCAAAACTATACAGACCTGCAGCTGACCACCCAGTTCATGGCCCATAGTGGTCTGCTAGCATGACCAGGGAACGCTGAAGAAGAAAAAAAAGGCTGAAAAATCCACGAAATTTGTGTGGAGGAGGGTGGGGAGGGACGGAGTGGAGAAAGGGGGAAGGCGGCGACGCAACCATGGTTTACCCACCTACCGTAAAGTGTAGAGGTATGGATGCCTCATAAGAGACAAGGCAAGGCTTGGACTTGGTGACCACTAGAGGGCAGCCCGGGTGGTAGAATTCAGGGGGAAGGTCGTCCACGTCGGCCACAGTGATAACCAAAGTTGTGTATGACGTCAAGCCGTGGATGTCCTGGAATGACGACGACACCAAAGTTATTTGACATTGCCTGAATGAAGGGGCCTGTTGACAGGGTGATCATAGTTGTAGATATATCTTCACGCTCATTCCACATTAAGTCATTTTTTGAGATTTTGAGAAATTTAGCGCTCTCAACCTGTTGCTCAAAGCAAAACAATGAGAAAGATATAATAAGCTTGTAAAACTGGGATATGATACCAGTCAAAAACTCTATATTAGTAGTAGAAAAAAATGAGGTAAATCCAAGATCATAGTAATATCAACAATTCCAATAATCAAGAAATGATTTAGACAAATATAGAATAATCATGACGATATAACTCTGTGGATATGCGGGAGACTTACATTAAAAAAGAAAAAAAAAACAACCAAAAAAGAGCTAAAGCCATTCTGGCAACACTGCATAAATTCACATTAATTATTTCTTCGTTGCGCCGGAAGTTATCTGGCATGATCATTTGACCCAGAATCAACGGGAACACCTGATTATAAAGGACTTGTTGGAACCCAATGAAATCGTCGCTTTCCAAAAGTTCTACATAAGGCCATGCTATATTTTGCTGTAGGGGCGACAAGTTCTTTCTATCTCTCGTATATTCACTTATGTTGGACTGCCTTTGTGGGCGTTCCCTTTACGTTACTCATACCACATCTAGATAGATCTAGTGCCATTCTTAAGAGGCTCAAATTTTGCATCTTTTCTAGAAAGAGGAATTTGTGTGTGTGTGTGTGTGTGTGTGTGTGTGTGTGTGTGTGTGTGTGTGTGTGTGTGTGTACGTACGTACGTACGTACGTGTGTGGGGGAGAGAGGGTGCGTGTATGTCTTTTTACAGTTCTTTACACACCAACTTACCAACACTGGCTGGCAGGAGCCAATTACAGGGGGACTTTATTGTGG
>JAWQUT010000038.1:1370255-1413297 GCA_033807755.1 Ellobium chinense | reverse complement strand
CCCCCCCATTTCCCCCTCTTTCCCGTTTCCTTCCCCTTAAACGATGAGGCAATGGAAGTACTTTAACCTCCATGGGGTAAAAAAATACCGAAATCACAGCATACTGTATAGAATAACACATATCATATATATAAGGCCGAAAGAAGAAAAAAACAAGGTGCAAATAACTTAGTGCTATGGAGCAGCATGGCCGAAAGGTTGCGGCGTTGGGTTCAAGATCTAAAGGTAATGGGTTCGATCTCCGACAACATATTATCGTAAGTGCCTTGGGAAAGCATTTCATTCACATTTTCCTTTGTCCAACCGTCTGTAAAAGTCGTACTTAGCCATAGGCAGTGGGAAATATTGTCAGAATGCTAGTGATTAAGGCCTGTACGTGGCTGCGGCATATGTGTGCTCCTCAGGGAATTGTGAATGTCCTAAAGTGAACAAGCCTGCTGGGGTATTAATAATGTGAAATCGTGTGAGCGGGCATTAGCCTTAAGCCTGGATAGGAGACTTATCAACCGCATTATTATTATTACTATCAACAAGGAGGACTCACCAGGCTTGATCGTTTCGTTGACCGCTACTCTGTTGCTTGGTGCAAAGTTCAGGTCGTAACACGTGTCTGTAGCTGTCGAGACAAGATCCAGGCATTATAATCCAGAATGTGTATTATATAATTGACACTGTACAGTCATCTCCGCTTGATTGCAATTCCTCGGCAGCATGGATAAAGTTGCAATTAAATGGTGTAGCGACTACCCAGTGATTTTTATAATTAATATCATAATTTTAATTAAAGTATTTTGTTACGTAGAGAATATTGCACCCGGATTGCGCTTAAGCGAAGTCGACTGCAAAAGGAAAATGCATATATACCATGTCCAAGGAGGACAAAGTACTAGCGGAAGAGCGGGGAGCTGGAAGGTTCACCCGAGCTTTTTTCGAGGGGTGACGCCAATTGTGTGTGGTTAGGCTAAAATCTTTCTTTCACCTCACAAAGATCTATCCCTTACCCAATTTTAAAACACACAGACACACAGACACAGACACAGACACAGACAGACAGACAGACAGACACACATACACACACACACACACACACACACGCACACGCACACACACACACACACACACACACACAAACACATGCTTTCTTCTCCCTCCTCATCCCACCCTCCCCAACTCCCCAACCCCCAACTCCCCACCCCATCAAAAAAAAAACAACTGTGTGTGACAGAGGAACAATAAAATCAAAAGAGGAGTGAAGGACAGAGAAAAAAAAAATTAGGTAATGAAAACGCATAATTGACATGTTTAAGACCACATTTAAAAGCGTCTATTATAGGACTGAAAAAAATTACTCACAATGGGCTTGCAAACATGCACGATATTTTTGTTTGAGAAGAGGCTGCAGTATAGGCAAACCAAAGTGAAATATCTGAGGGCTTAACAGTGGGATGTCTTTCCGTCGTAAGAATTACATTAGTGCATTGTGCTGAAAGAACTTTTGGCGGCGTTTAACATGCCAAGTTAATGTAATGTTTACGATAGTAAGAGATTCCGTCGTAAATGCGCAAGCTCTCCACATAATGACAGGGGATCTTGGTACCAAATGGAAGAAAGATCTTATATTAAACAGACGGTATAAACCCAGAGCGTATATTATAAGAATTAACTGCCCAACAAAGGACATGGAAGAGATTTTTTTAAAACATTTTTTATACTCGCCACTGTTCATTGGGCAAGCTTGGGTCAGATGCCCATCCATGTCTGTCCTTACAATAACAATAGAAAACTCGCTCCTGAATATAGACATTATGTACTTGAGGTTTCACCGCCCTTCCAGTCATGATATGATACTCAGGAGTGATCTGTCTTGGACACGGAAGGGGGCATTTTCACAGCATAACTACAAGAAAAAAAAACCCACCAAGATTTGAAAAAATCCAACGCATCTTTCTTCCAAAACAGGTCAATTAATGTTCCCAACAGAGGACTTAAGAAAGGCAAACATGATTCAACAATTCAAGCGAGGAAGTACTGAGATAATGATAGTGAGATAAACAGAGCTCAGGTGTCTAAGACTGTAAGAGGGCTATGCAGTTTGGATTTTTACAATTAAAGTTGACGAAGACTATGACCATTAACCAATTTATATGTGAGCAGTTGGGAAATGTGTAAGGGTCATGGGAAAACGGGCACGTACGTGAATATTTAGGGACCGTCAGACAATAGATGTTTAAGGTTTAATTTGCTGTGAAGTCGGGGTCCCTGTGGTGTAATGGTAGCACGTTCAGATTGGCAAGCTGAAATCTGGGTTCCATCTGGAAACGTTCTAGTATTAGCTTTTTGCGGCCTGTTTTTTTCTCTAATCTTTCATAGTTATGATAAAATCCTTTGTGACACATTTCCCTAGATAATATATAATAGATAAAGAAACATGATCAGATTGAGTTCCCATTTCTCCCCCTTAATGATGATAAATAAAAGAATATGCCTTTCCAACCGGTTACATACAGAAGTAAGGAGTGAGCAGACGCAAACAGATGCTCACACAAGGTAGGATAAAAGGGGAATTGCTCAAGAGGACAGATGCAGAGAGAAAATGGAAGAAGGAAAGAAGGGGATGTGGTGAGACTAGAACCCGCGACCTCTGCACCGGTTACATACAGATTTTAAATACTTTACTATTTTAAATACATAAATGTATTTTTTTTAAAAAGTACAGAAAATACAGAGTCTCTTCCCCTTCTTTCTCCCCCCTCCCCCATTCTCACCCATCACCTCTCCACGCCGGGGAATTCGATAACACAGGCGATTGAAGAGTAAAGAAACTCATCAATTAAATACTGAAAGATAATGGTATATTGAGAGTGGAATTTAAAACAGACCTAAAAAAAAAGATTTTATGATGTTTCGAGAAAAAAACAAAGAAAAAAGCGTGCGGTCCCCAATATTCTTGAAGCAGTTGTTTTCATTGTGATCACCTGTGAACGATGGTCAAACTATAATACTAAAGTCTTATAAAAAACTGAAGGACTGAGGACACTGGAAAGACTAGATAAAATGATGAAAGAAAGAAACCGAGGCTAAATAAACGCGAGCGCGAGCGAGAGAGACCGAGAGAAAGAGAGAGAGAGAGAGAGAGAGAGAGAGAGAGAGAGAGACACACACACACACACACAGAGAGACAGACAGAGAGAGACAGAGACAAAGACAGAGAGAGAGACAGAGAGAGAGAGAGAGAGAGAGACAGACAGAGACAGAGAGACAGAGACAGAGACACAGAGAGAGACAGAGAGACAGAGCGAGAGAGAGACAGAGAGAGAAGGCAGAGACAAACAGAAAGCAGAGGTAGAAAGACATACTTACCTGACACCACAGACTGAATCAATAAAATGTATAAGCCAGAGACTATATGATCCGCTAGCAATGTCTTGGCAAACAACATTTTTGTTTTTTCCAGTGAATCTTGTGTCTGTTCATTTCCTTTGCAATCTTATGCAACTGAATGGATCTAATTTTACCCTGCATTACAGACCATTTCAATCCATATTATGAAACGATTAAAAGGTTCCACAGAATGCATCACATTGGTAATATTTCACCTACTGATCCAACATTGAAAGAAACTACAGATACAGATATTTTATGCGACAAAAACCACTCTGCTTTATGGTCTTGTTTCGCACAGCTCTGCCATCTTAAGTTATCGATAATAATTTCTTACCACACCGATGCGATCGAAAATTTTAGCTGTGATCGTCACTGCTCTCCGAGGCGCTGATGGGACCAAAGCATCAATTAAGAACTAAATCATTAAAATCTTCCCAGTCCTTGACACTGATTTGGTACTGAAAGTTGCTCCGCGGTCTGCTAGAATGATGCTGTACACGACATTTGTAAATATTTGGACAACATTTAAGTATAGAAATTGATGTCGTTGTACCAAGAGCAGTCGGGTTCATGAATGTGTGTGCATAAGTTCTTTCGATAAACATAGCAAGGACTGAAATTCAGATTTTTTTTTTTTTATGACTTTCTTCGCATTTTTATCCAGTATTGGTGTACTTGATACCTTTGTAAAGTCTAAAATTTGGAAAAGACATTTCAAACCCTGAGATAAAATTGTATGCTATCACTCATCTGATCATATTAATTATGCCTTTTTGTTCTGTAAGATAACTGGATTTGAACAAAATGTACAGAACTCCACTTTGTAAAACTAACTCAGTAACTGGTCAGTCGGCATTGCCAAAACACAATGGTAGTACACACAGCAGGCGTGGGCACCGAAGGATAAAATTAATGCCTTTTGAGTACATTCAATTCCTTCACATGATCAAAGGATTGTCGCACACACATTGGTTTGTTTACAGTTCTGTGCATGTTGGGGCTGCCCTTGATGAATGGTGAGCAGCCATACATAGACAGAGTATGTAAACAAACCTATATGTGAACGACAATACTTTGGTCATGTGACAGAACTGAAAATACCTAAACAATAATTAAATTGTTAAGTTCTTTTCAAAACTGCGGAATTTCCATAAATCCTTGACAGCCTACTAGTTTACTCAGTGTGGTGATCGCTTGTAAAAGCCCAGTTCACCACCCCTAAACAGTAGCAATGAAACTCTAATCACAACTCCATTATCTTGGAAAGTCATTCGTTAACGTCTACAGTATTCAAGCTTGGACGCAAGCTCCGTAGGTTATCTCAGGTATTGGCGTCAGAGGTAGTTGACAGAATGATGACTGACATTTTGTGTATCTGGACTCTCACGAAAAACCGAAACCGGCGTCCAGGCTTGGGCTAGTTCACGAAAAAAGTCAGTTCAAATGATGTCCAGGTTCAAAAAGGGGGGAAAAGATTGTGTTAAGCTCAGTTCCATGAAAATTGAGGACTTTTCAGATCAGCACATTCCTCTTGGTTTTTCAAACTAGTATTTGGTTCTGATTTTCGAAGTAAGTGTGAATTGAACTGAAATTTAGGTAGACAATTAGAGTTCAGATCAAGCACCCAAAATAGCTACAGGTTAGATCCAGGTGAGTTCTTCTAAAATAGTTATTAAGCTCATATGAAGTTCGTGTGAACTGAACGTCAAGTGAACTGAATTTCATTTTCGCGAACTGCGTTCATATGATCTCAGTTCTGCCCAACCTTGCCTGCGACTGGTGAACTCTTGCATTCCCTGTAGCAAACACCACTTTACATTACTGCCCTCATAAATTGTCATTACCAAAAGTTAAAGACACGCTGTGATAACTTGCGTATCATAACCCTGCTATCAACATCCTTGAGAAGTGACAAGAGATCTAGGACTATTTAAGCAGGGCGATAACTCTTCTGATTGTAACCTGCAAACCAGAATCACTAGAAATGGCATCTCTCAAACAGAAGGCGAAATTTGTTCGGACTTGAACAATTCTATTGCTGCTGTTTCAGCATTCTAGATTTGCCTTTAATTCATTATCATATTCTTGCAACCTTTATCAAACTGTTCAGATATTGGCTTCCTGCTTCCTCCTTGCCTGGCAGGGAAATATAAAAAATGCTAGTAAATTATTATTGGCTGTTTTGTCAAAGACTACCATATTTCTTTATGTCACCTATGCAATACACGTAGACATGCCTACATTGGTGGTTTGTGGACACAGATATAATTTGTTCTCTAACATACACAAAAATACATGTATGCGCTCACGCGTACACACAGTTGCCATATTTTCAAATAAGAAGAGGAAACCACCTATAAAATATCAGTACAACGTGATGAGATGAGAAGAAGCCCCTCCTGAATATTTATGAAAATAACCTGCTTTCATGAAACTTTCGACAAGATCTCTGTACGTCATATTCCACAACAAGTTTCTGACCCCTCCCTTCCCCTCACTCAAAGAACCGAAAAGGGAGGCCGGGAGAGGATTTTTTTTTTAGCATCCCCTTCAATATCTTGCATAGATTCCAGATCGGCAGATATTTGCTTCTGCAGGTCATAGCCTATTCTTTCTAGTCTTCTTGAACGCTTCCTTAAGGCTATTACCATTATTCTAGCCAGCATCTGGTTGTAACACTTTTTGTAACTTTCGACTCGGGCTACAAAGTACGTGCCATGCTCCTGATCATTAACAATAATATTAGTTTATTCAACTCAAGTACGTACGACGCATAAGAGCAGTAGAGCTAGATACTAAATGATACTATGACAATTTTCAGGAAAAAAAAAAGAAAAGAAATATAAATACTCTCACTAGTGCACAAATCCAGCCTTCATAGGGCACACTCAATAACTAATTAATTACAATTTATTGTTTACATGGATATTGTATTTATTGCAGACAACTAATGAATTATGTTCGTACAGTTTCAACTATTATCTTCGTTAATCTTAACAGGCATTTTAGCAGTTTTACATCTCTTGTTCTCAACAGTCCCGTGTACCTCACAATGTTGGGGCGGATGTGATAAAACCTGAGAACAATCTCGAGACTCGGGGTGCATAATAGCCATTATCAGCGCTAACTTAGGCTTAATGGACTTGCCTTTGACTTAGCCCACGATTGCCAGATTTAATTTGGAGCCGGAGCCAAACCGCATATGAAAAAGAGCCAAATCATGGCTGACAAGGACCTACTCTGGTCAGGATTTAACATTTTAAAAAAAATATAAATACGAACTGTCCCAATAAAAGATAAACGTGGGCATACTGTTATCAAATTTTTCCAACAGTCGAGCGACATAACAAGAAATGATCGTTAACTAAAAACAAGATTGTTATTCGATTCGTATTGGTCGCGCAATCCTGACAGAAGCCCGCTCACTTTAAATATCAAACAGTTTGAGAGAAGAATATGTACTTTTTTGTAAAAAAAAAATTAGTGAACTTTTACCCAATGTCCGTTGGAGCCAAAATAAAGCCAAAGAGCCGGTCAGTTATTTGAGAGCCAAGACTACAAGAGCTTCTAAAAAGAGCCAAAAATCTGGTATTTGATTCCGAGAGAGCCAAGTCTGGCAACCCTACTTTGGTTGAGAACAACTGCTGGTTTCTAGCTACTGTTATCACATCACTTGTGGATTTATTACTCCGGCATCATGATAAGAAACTCTTGCGTGTTAATATGTGACATCAATTTGACATTACCAGTTTTGTTTTTTTTAAATTGTGTAATTTCAAGCCACTTTTCAGTATAGGCGATGAAGCCCTTCCTGACGGTTTATGAAGAACTACTTTCATAAAGCTTTCGATAAGACTTCTTTCGCCATATTTCACCCACGTATTTGTTCCCTCTTCCCCCCCCCCCCCNCCCCCCAACGTGTGCATGCAGAGATTAGAGTGCGTGTGTGATGAGTATAGTGTATGTACATGCACAGAAAATGGTAGGCCTATGCCTGTGTGTGTGATGTGTGTGTGTTTGTTTGTTTGTTTGTTTGTTTGTGTGTACTTGTGTGTGTATTTGTTTGTGTGTGCTTGTGTGTTTGTGTATGTGGATGTGTGTGCAAGTGTTTATGTGTATGTGTGCGTGAGTGAGTGTGTATGTAGATAATAGTATGTTGGGTGTGTGCATGCAGAGGAGAGTGTGCAGAGAATTGTGTTTGTGCGCCCGCGCGCGCGCGCGCATATGTGTGTGTGTGTGTGTGTGTGTGTGTGTGTGTGTGTGTGTGTGTGTGTGTGTGTGTGTGTGTGTGTGTGTGCGCGCGCGCGCCTCTTCTAAAAGGAACCTACCGACGACTGGTCCTCCCCAAGCTGATGGCACAGTCATTCTCTTCTTTCTGTAAACCGCTCTCATTAACAGTTACGTACATGCACCTACAGTTTCCTTTGTATCAACTCACCACTGGTGGTTTTACACACGCAGCCAGTAACATTGCAGGGCAGCCCCTTCATCTCACAGATTCTATTACAGAGCGCATCAGTCAAAGATGGGGAAGTCCCATCTGACCTACACTGAGCCTGCAGCACAACCACCACACGCACCACCGCGGCCAACAGCACCAGAAGAATTCTAAAAGTTCTGCCCATTTCCATTGACTTGGACTTCTAGGGCGCAAATGCTCACAACAGTCACAAGCATCCAGTTCCTTTATATGTGCATTTTTCCAAGAAATGATCCATCTGTAATCAGATTATAGACAGCAGAGCGATGGGTGATGATCGGTAAGCGTATCGACAGCAGAGCAGTGTGTGAGGATCAATATATCGGCAGCAGAGCAGTTGGTGAGGATCAGTAATTAGGAAAATTAATTTGGAAGGAATTCCGAATGAGACTTAGCATCACTAACCGGATCTCATGCTTATTAACGCAACCCTAACCCTAACCAATCGCCGCTCATGAACCCTCATCCCATCACCTCTCTTCTTCAAATTACAAAAAAAAAAAACAAACCAGTGCAACCTTCTCAGCCCATGCTATTTTTTTTTAATGTCTAAATCATAAAATATTTCTGAACTATCAATATCAGAATCACTACTCCAGGTCTTAATAGCTAAAACAAAGATACACTGTCGTATTATAAGCATATTAAAAAGAAAATGAAGGATAATGAGGGTCCCTGAATTTTTGCATGATCTCTGCATTTCTGGAAATCAATTTCTTTATACTATGAGCTAAACATTATCGGGCATTGCGCGGAGTGCACATAATGACGAGCAGCCACTGACCCTTAGTCCTAACTCTAACCCTAAGCTCAGTGCCCATCAATACAGGATCGTCAGTCGAGGCGAGTCCCTAACCTTAATGTTAGACGCATCAGGTGTGAGTCTCAATGGGACTCTCTTCAAAGAATTTTCGAGATCCGTTCTTAATGCAGTGGTTATACTAGTATTACCGGGAACATTGCCTTATTCATATGTGGAGCAGCGTGGCTGAACGGATAAGGGGTAGGGCTCAAGATCTAAAGGTCGTGGGTACGATTCCCGACCACAGCTATGTTGTAAGAGACTTGGGAAAGCATTTTATTCACATTTTCCTCAGTCCACCCGTTTGTAAAATGGGTAGTTAGTGATGAGCGCCTGTAAATGGCAGCGGCACTGTATGCTTCCCAGGAGACTGAGAAAGTTCTAGAGTGATCTTGCCTGCTGGGGTAATAATAGTATAAAGTCGCGTAAAAGGGCATTTGCGTGGATATGAGCTTTATAAGCTGCATTATTATTAATATATTACGACCATCTAATTTTTTTCTCATCACAATTCAGTTTGCACATTAAGCAGCTTAGGATAAGAAATAATTAATAAACAAACTAAAACAAACGACCAAAAGGGAGGAATTCCAAAATGAGACTCAAACCGGATGCTCCTGTCTCAACAGAATTAAGGACTCAAACCGACTGACGCGCCTGTCTTGATGGGCATTAGGGTTAGAGTTTGGAGTAGCATTAGGGATAGGGGTAGGTTAGTGTTTTATTAGCAGGCATCAGTTCCGGTTATAGATATGAGTCTCATTCGGAATTCTTTCACAGTTACAAGTCAGGGAATCGTTATAAATGTGACTTAGCCCCACTACAACGTCATAAAGTAAAGAACCGATTTAGATAGATTGTCAAAGAACTCTTTCAATGATAATAGTCTACTATTGTTTTTTTTCTAACAGCACCACTAGCCCTGCCCTAAGCACTCGTTTGCAGAGTCCCGGGATTTTGTCCCCAAACCTTGTTGACAGCTTGGCCCATATTTCTCATCAAAGTTCAGCACACACAGAAGGAAAGGTTGCACTATGGAACAGTAATTTCACCTATACGTAGTTACACTGAGAAGCCTCCCAAAGCGGGCTTGTACTTCCTTTCGGTAAACCCGAGACGTTGATGTGGGAATTCCCGTTGAGCAGCACCGAACGTGAATTATTATTCGCAAAAGAATAGTGTGCATCCCTGTCCATTGTATCCAGCGCACCGTTCTGCACTACAAAAAGTTGAACTGGCATAGAAGGTGCGGTAGCCGAAAGGACTTGGAAAGAAAATGACTCTCGAGATCGTATCAACGGTGAAAGATCTGAAAAGATTGCATTGCATATATATTAGTTGTCAGGCCTAGAAGCTCAAAGACAGTCACTGTAAACGAATTTTACAAAGCTAATAAATTCGATATTCGCACAGGAAATCGAATTGGGACTTTGATTAATTTGCAAGGGAGGTAAGAAATACGACACAGAGGCGCTCACATCCTATGCTAAACTGAAGGACTGATATTAAAAACTACCGCAACGATGTAGCTCTTTGTCCTTTTGGAAGATGAAGTCACTAGTGGTAGATCTGTGACTCCCAAGGCCTGAGGTATCATTGGTTGCTGAAAAAGGCGTAATATTCTCAAATTCTCTCATTATCAGGAACTTGCAGTGCGGGTATTGAAAACATATTAAGAACTATGCAAACTATCGCTTATTTTTTCAATGAAAAATGACTGGGGTTGCCATTCTTTGACAGACTCCGAACTACCTGTAGTCCAAAATTGAAGTCAAAATAAAAAGCATGAGTAGCACAACAAATCTGCAAGATCTTGAAAATTTCATTCGACGGATAAAAGATCACAGGAAACGAAATCAACTTCTGAAGTTTCTCAAAATGTACGCCGAAATGAAACATTGCAAAAAGATAGGAGAAATAGAAATGGGACATGTGAGCTGCAATACAAAAGTTTTACTGGCAGAGGCGAGTGAAAAGGCCAGGAAATGGGTGGACGCTGGTTATGCTGACGACAAGAAGAATATCAGTAAGAAAGGACAACACATCTCCCAAAAATTGAAGGAATTATCATATCTTCAAACAAAACTGGCTACTACTCCTGATTTGCTGAAGTGCCCAGACAGGGGCCTTCATCAAGATGCAAGGTATAAATTCGAGTATGCTGACGTAGGTCAAAAACTGTTTGGTGACTCTACATCAAAACTGGCGTCAGGAGTCGGAGACAAAACGCTTTCCATGGATTCAAAACCGTCGGCGCTGAAGAAACGGGAGTCAGACAAGAAGCATGACACTAGAATTAGAATACTAGACTTGAGATCTTTTGGTGAAAACCTGAAGAATGAGGAAGGAAGTCTCATGTGGGCAAACCAAGAAAGGAGAGCATTGCTGGAATTCCTACGAAATGAACTGAGGTGTCATCCCGGCCTTGATTCATACATGGCACAAAAAAACAGTTTAAATGAATGGAGAAGACCGTCTCTACAGTCTGTGGAGAGGGTCAATAAAACTTTGTCAACAGTGCATGAAGTCGTTGAAATGGTTCGTAAGGCTGATTTCAGTAGCCATAGTTGCATGAAACAGGCTCTGCCATCGTGGCAATGCATGTATGATGCGCTTTCTCGGTTACACAGTCGCCTACAAGATTTAGGATTCGATCACTGTGGCTTGTGGGATGACCGTACTGCGACCCTCAGTGCTCGTGGTGACATGGTGAACCATCAGAAGTTGCTGGAGAAGCTTGTCCACGTGGCGACCTCTATTGGTGTGAAAAAGAGCAATCTGAGTGATAGTCTTGATAAACTCGGTTCGCATGTATCGCAAATATCTGACACTGAAAGTAATGTTAATGATTTTAGCATGCAAGCCATTGGCTTCGGTGACATACCCTCTGAAAAAAATGATCCCCAAAGGCATCTGTTACAAGGTAAGAAATGTAAACATAGTACACGGCACGCTTTATACCATTAAGGCAGTGCTGTAAGTATCAACATACACCACTCACTCTCTCCCTCATCTTAAAAAATTATACTGCTCGCAACAACTGTGACTCTCAGTGGTAGTTTGGCACTGTTTTCAAAATATGTAAGCAAAATACTATGCACGGTTCAACCAAATATCTTGTAAAACATGCAGAAATTGTTTACAAACGCCTCTCTGCACACTTTTCAAGATAACGAAGCTCGTAGGAACAAAAAATGCAAATGGAAATAATTATTAAGAAATTTAAATATGCGCACTAAACTTTCTGTGCCAACAGCCCCCAGTCTCATTTGTCTCCAGGAGAGAGCAATTCCCATTTTTTTTTCAGCCTGTCTGAAAAGTCATCATCATCATCATCATTATCATCATCATCATTATCGCCACAGCCCAACCATAATAATGGTCCGAATCTATCACCATCATTAGTATCATTATCTTCATCATCATCATCATCAGAAACAGCGACAAGACAGAGAGACTCTCAGATATAGGGTAAATATTATTTTGGTTACACGACAAACTACATTATATCAAAATCTGAGATATACTAAATTGCGTTACCACCACTGCCATTCTCATCTTTTCTTGCATTGAACAGACATAGAACAGCTGGAACACGTCTCATGCCAGCTTGGACAAGTTGCAGAAAAAGTATTAGAAGGTTCCAGCATGTCTGTTACAATTCACAGACTGTTTAGCTCAACTCTGCACCAGATCGCGGTCCTGAAAACAGATTTGATCAGCAACTTCAACTTTGTTGATACTCCAAAAGTGCCTGAGGAAGAATGGCTACCTTCTGCATTAGACAGCCTGCTGTGTAAAGAAATATCACACATCCGAACATCTCTGAATGAAACATGCCAGATTAATGCAAATGGCGATACTAGTTTGCTTAGAGATAGCTGTGCCAAGGGTCCATCTGGAACATTACTGAAACCAAAGGTCAAGAAGAAAGAAGTGGATGACCGCGGTGACATTTCACGATCACATCAAGGTGTTCTGAGCTTCTGGGAGGTCCCTGAACAAATCTATCTGGCGTGTCCAGAAGATCACCGATGCCGCCAAAACAGTGAGCACCTTCCATGTAATAATCATAGCTCTCAAGAGAAAGAGCCCGTGGGACTAGCAGCTAAGCCCCAAAGAGCGGCGACTTTTCAGTGGGTGAGCAAAAATCGCGTTCTAAGAGACAATTCAAGCTCAGAGGGTACACCGGTCGTTAGACTCAAGAACAAGACCACAGATAATGAGCAAACTGAGAAATGCGATCTCTCACAACAGCTTAACCACGTAAGCTCCAAAACAACTACCACGAGATTGTGTGAGAAGTTTCAGCGAGCGGGAAAAGAATCTCCTAACATACAAGAAGGCAACATCGATATGGTACCTCCTCGTTACAAGTTAAACAAATCCTTCAGCGCGAGTGGTTGTTTGTCGGAGCAGAAAAGTTCTCAGCAAGAACTTGAGAGCCTCTCACGGCAAAAACCAAACCGATATCCTCATTTGGAACAGGCGTCCAGAAGTTCTTGCCCGGAAGTCACTGATGTGAGTCATCTGTGTCCCAGGCTGGTGATGAGCAAATCGCACAGCGGACATGGTTGTCCTTCCGAATGGAACAGCTCTCTTGGTTTGAGTGAGGAAAACTCAGGAAGGGGTCTTCATTTGGAGCAGTCAGTTGGAAGCTGCCAAGAGGACAGTGACAATAACGATTCGCTGTACAGAAGTCCACAGATATGGCAGACAGCTATAGATAGCAGAGTGGAGGATTTCAGTGCTGTCCAGTCACCATCCAGTCCCAGCGTAATGTTGCTGGAGAGAACGTCGTATTACACTTCATCTGATGATGGAGGGCCAAGCGAATGACAATGCAATCAATAGATGATGGCGAGGTTGGGCAGAACTGAGATAAAACGCAGTTCGTGAATTTATGTTCAAATCACGTGAACTTGACAGCTAGTTTCTACAAACTGATCTGGATCTGAACAATAGCTGGTTTGGGTGCTTGATCTGAACTTCAATTTTCTCCCTAAATTTCAATTTAGTTCACTTCCACCTTGGAAATCAGAACCGAATGCCAATAAAAATAAACACAAAAAACCAAGAGGAACTGATCTAGTCTGGAATCTACTCAGTTTTCTAGGAAGTGGGCAAAACTTCATCTTCAGGCTTTTTTCCCCTTTGTGAACTGAACTTGATCTGAACTGACATTTTTGGTGAACTTGCCCAATCTTGGACGATAGCATTATTATTATTAATATCTCTCCCCTAAAGCATTTGAGAATTTAAGCAGAAAAACTCTTATTGTGTGGATGCAAATTCTCACATCAAGAACAGTTCAAAATTTGAGGTAAGCACATGCTGCAATTGGCCTTTGCAGATAGATTTTCATGACTTAGTTAGCTGATTATTTGGGGTTTTCATGGTCTCACAGGGTCAGCTGCCCAATCATAAAACTTCCAAACAACTCAAAAATGCATTTGCCCAAGATGAAAGGCATCAGGAAATCTGATAACTACAGTAATGCCGTTTCATGACAGATCTTTCAGAATCAACTTCTGAACATTCCCTGTCAACTCGTAATTTCATATCAATAACGGTACCACACAAGCTTTACATCCAACACAAAACAGGAACAAGATACATACAAAAAAGTAATATTATTAATAATTCAGATTGTTTTGTTTTGCAAAATTCTTTTATTCTTTGAGTATGGAATCACATTTATACAGTCATGGTGAAATGAATTTTACAATTATCATTAATCCAACAAATTACCAACATATCTTGTGGCGTCTTGTCTTGGAAAGTGCCCTATCAATGTTGAAGTTGTCACTGTATTTTTTTTGACAATTAAACTTGATAATGTCAACAACCCAGGTGAAAATATACAGTGGTATAGAATACCAATAGGTCGTCATGCTGAAATGTACAGTTCTGGTTACTGATCTGATGATTAAGTTCCATTTGTATACAATGAAAAGGTTAAGAACAGAAGGGTGGTCATCCAAGATTTTTTTTTTTTTGCATGACATCGATATCCTAACAAATTCACAAGTGCATTTCAGTAAAATGTATTAATTAAGTCGAAGAAATATTACCTAACATGAGAATTTCAGTGTCAAGTACATAACCCGAGGTGGCTCATAACGAAAAATCGTTAAGGTCAAATTGCTGAAGGATTCTTTTAGCCTTACAAATTTATGACACAGATTTGAATTTTAGCATCACCCACCTTTCATCTATAAGCCCTTCCTGCTCGCTGACTTACTGACAATTTGGAGTTCAGTTTGGCAATACCTCTTTTTGAACCATAAGTCTGAGACTGCACGAAGAAAGGCCATATGCAACAGAATCACAATTTCACAGGAGATGCAAAATTTTTGTTCGCTGCATCTCTTTGTATCAATTAGTCTTTGGCCTGTAGGGTGGCCAGAAGTGAATTTGACTATTTCAGAACATATGGTACACACACTTAAAATAGCAGATGTACTTTCTAGACTTTACAGTGAACTTCAAAGTAGACAGTGCACTTCCACCCTATAAGATATTAGGGAGTTTGTTTTGTTTTGGAAGAAAATTAGGGATATATTTGAAAGGATGTACAGTATATATATCTTCTCTCCAAAGCACCAGATAAATCCATGTTCCTTAATACACCACGGCAATTAATTTCATTTCCTGCTATGAAATCTTGAAACTGTCATTCCTAGAGAGGTACAGGTGGTGAAACTTTGCGAATAAATATACTGACTCCATGGATACTATTCACACTATGGCTCTAGATGAAGATGAAATGATCTGACCCAAAAAAAAAATCACTCAAGCACTGCCATGTAACAACGAAACACCTTATAATCTTTATTTGTTTATATTATACTACAATGTATTTTGTCACTGCATGGCAGAGCAGTGCTTATTCGATTTGCGCAGCACAAGCTTACATCAACAATAAGGCTATGAAAACAATACAGCAGTAACTTAAAATATCAGGCCTCTCACAATGTATGGGCCATTCAAAGAGACAAGAAAAAAACAACAACACAACCATGACAAATGAATGCCAAAAAAACCATTGATTTCTCACAATCTGAAGAGAGATAATAACCGGGTAGATGAGGAATGGACAGCAGCATGTAACAAAATCTTAAAAATGGCTTTTCATACCGGCCAATTCATGGAACAAACTTGTCCACAACACCAGAGCAATCAGCTTTCAGTTTGCCTCAGAAGGGTAAAGCAGTCGGGGCGTGAATGGAATACTGACAACACAGAAGTGTAGCAGTGCCAGAACAATTAGGTAGTTTCAGTCCTGTCATATGATCAAAGAACTGTTGCCACAAATTGCTTTCTTTACATGCACTGTGCATGGATGACTGTTCCCCTTCATCAGGAACAGCTCGGGATGTGTAGAGCATGTAAACAAAGCAAGATGTCGGGGAGTATCCTTTGGTCACACAGCAGAACTGAAAATATCTAACTGCTTCAGTTGAGGGGGAAGGAGAAGGGAGAGGGGAGAATATTACTCCAGTGTCCGGTGTCAATCTAATGGACTTTGGCTGTGCTGTGTAGCTATTTCTGAAAGTGCTTTTTCCTAACGTTATACGAAAATGGGAATGAAAAAAAAAAAGGCTTGGTGTCACTAAAATCTTGTGAGATTTAAGAGGGCATGCTTTTCCTGTAACACAGACATCTGGACCTCAGCCAAATTTCAAGGGTTCAAGCTCTAACGCCCGAAAAATGCTGACCCATTGGGACATTCACAGACCTCAATCAGCAATAACAAAATACTGATAAACTGGTGCGGTGCCCACGAGCAAGACAAACTTATCATCACAGATCTTGCACTTTCTGCAATGTGGCAGATCTGGCAAAAAAATTAAAGATTCTCCTGAAATATGTTTGCATTAGGAGTAGGGTTAAGAGCGGGGTTAGGGGAGAGAAGTAACTCTTTGGGAGAGCTCTTAAAACTGCTCTGAGACTGAGCTCTCTCCTGAGGGTGCAATCTCTTCTCTAATCCTGCCCCTATCACTAACACAAGCCAAGGGTTGGACAAATTCAAAAAAGTCAGTTCAATTCAAGATCAGTTCACTAAGGGGAAAAGCCCTAAGATCAAATTTAGCTCTGTTCTATGAAAACTGAGTAGTTTTCACATCAGATCAGTTCCACTTAGTTTTAGAATTGGCATTCGGTTCAGATTTTTGAGGTAGATGTGAACTGAACTGAAATATAGGTAAAAAATTAAAGTTCAGATCAAGTACCCAAAATAGCTGCGGTTCAGATCCAGATTTTGTTCACAATAGCTATTAAGCTCAGATCAAGTTCATGTGAACTGAACTTGTTCATGAAATGCATTCATTTGATCTCAGGTCTGTCCAACCCTGTCCAGGCTCATAATAAGAAAGTCCTAGGATTTTTCTGCATGTCTCTTATCCCTCTTTCATGATTTTCCCCGAACTGCTCAGTAATATATAGATGTGTTCGCCACCCAGTATTACTACCGTTATAAGTCCAAAATTGACTTTTAGGACTTATGACAGTATTATTTCTGGGCGGTGATTTGTCACATCCCAACTCATCTAAGGTGTCATAGATATTTGTTTGTCCATAAAATAACCAAGCTCTCCTTGGAGCATTGCTGTAAACGGGATACAATGATGCGAGATTACAGCATTATTCTAGGAAACCAGTGTAATAATATCGGATATTTGCATGTACAGGAATGAGATAGTTTTGAGTCATAACATGATAGTTCATACATAACGACATCCAACATCAAGATGATTCAAACATACAGTGTGACCCTATTTTTTCTAGAATCAGTCTGGAATACACTCCAAAACTTTCGACAACCCATCTAAGTTTTTTTTTCAGTTCGTTAATCTCTAACTTACTCTTTCATTTACTCTGCACAATTTTCCCAATTTTTCTTTGTTTCACACTCCCCTCCTCTCCCCACTCTAATCTTTCCCCAGCCACTAATAACACTAATAATAACTCTTCCTCTGTATTAATTCCTTTATTGCTAGGCTTGTTAGTGCACTGAAATACAGATCACAAGGTATCATTGTATTACACTGGACCACACAACTGTGGAGCTCAACTATGGGACTTTTTGTTTCTTTCATGACACCAAACACATACCAAACATCACATAGAGTAATATTACACATTATCTACTTCAAACATCTATTTACACTGTAAACCTGGAGCATGGAAATTTTGAGGTATACTGATAACCATCAGACCTGGTATAGTTACAATTATTATGTCTATTCAATTCGTAAATGAAACTAATGTCAATATGTTAATGACGCTATGTACATAAAAATATATACCAGAGAGCATGAAACCTAATAAAATGCATTGTAATTTGAAAAAAAAAAAAATTCAACTTTGATTTTCCAATACACAGGAAAATGGCACATCAAGACTCGAAAAAGACATCCATCATATTATTCCAAATGCACTAAGCAATATCACGTAAAATATGCAGTCACTCCTAAACCTGGAAAAGCAGTCAAGTGTACACTTCAATAGTTGAAATGTCCACTTCACAAAGTTAACATTCATCATGTCATTATCTGTTCATAGACAGACAAACCAGAGAGTAAACAAAGGTGAAAAAAATATTCACCAAGGAAATAAGCAAAAGAAAAACAGAATTCTGGGGAAGTTTCCAGTCACGGCAAAACATCACTTCAGTTCTGAAGTGTTCTATGTCCAGCTGGCAAAATCCTGAGATTCTCCGAAGAGATATTGTACGGTTAGTGTTATGGGCAGGGTAAGGAAAGAGACAGCATCCCTACAGCACCTCTGTAACACCAGAAGAGGCTGCCAAGCATATACTATACCATCTTCAGCAGTAAACTGTCATTTGTACTCACTCCATCCTAGTACAAAGAGACTGGAATAGGTTGCTGGCAGATGCAGAGACAAGCAAAACACTAGAAGAATTCAAAGGCAAAATTCAGGGCATTATTTTTAAATGCCTGCATGACTAAGCTTGAATCTCTATAGACAACATTTATCTACCTATTTAAGTGCTGTGCAGTCAAATGTTTATCTATCACCTTCCTCCGATCAAGATTTATAATCTTTTATGAAGGAACGGAACCCCCTTTTATTTTCCAGTGTATTGAATTTAACAAAATTTTATCCCAGGGGACAATGACCTGATCGTATGTGTTGATATAAATGCTCCGAGCTAAGCTCAGTGTTACCAGCTTTGAATAAGAAGAAGACACTCATTCTTCTTGAACCTCACTCCTGACTCTAGCATTACCCTTAACCCTAACCCAAGGACAGGTGGAGAGTTCCATTATTTTGCCAATTGTAAAGTGTCTGAGCAACAAAAGTATCAGTTTCTACGCAAGCCAAGATGGTGAGATGTGGAAGCCCTAGAAAAGAGTGCGCTGACTTGTGAGTGATGTTGGCTGTATTTATTTCTTTGCCTCATTTATTACCATAGGCCTACATACCGAAGCCAAGTCTTGCCACATCCTCCTCTTATACAAGGCTCTTGATGGGATGTTCCATAAACAAATTTGAAACAATGGATGGTGGCCACCAATTTGCCAAGTTCTCATTTCCAATGTAGGCAAAAGATTCAATTTCATAACTTCTAGAAGCTGTGCACACTTCTCCACCATGACTAGCGAGCAGCAGCAACACAGAGGTGAGCACCACATCTGTGGCATAGCACAGAGGTGGATAGTGCATACATCTCTATGTCATATCAGTGACAAAAATCAATGTGATTTAGTTTGGGACCTTCTTAACTATTTCATGAAATGGTAAAGAGAAGAGCGGATTTTCCAATATTCACCACCTGCTCCTGACAGAAAGGCAAGAGGACAAGACATTGCCAAGAAAAGAAAGACTGGTCACCTGAGTGCAACACATAGACAAAGTGTCCACTGGAATACACAACTCGTTGCATCCAGGCGTATAACAGATGCACAATAACAAAAAAGGTGAAAATCCATATTCTTAACCCCTTCGCCACATATGGCTTACTCACACAAATAGGAAATAGCATCATCATGTTCTTTCTGACATATCCATACGTTCTATTTCCTCTATAATAAACTATTCCTATGTACAGGTTAAGGAGCTCATAAATAACAAGACATAGAAAAAGAGTTTCATGTACTTAACATTAAACAAAACAGGATGCACACCTTTTGTATCAATTACCATGTGGTTTGTATCACTGAAGCAGAGCATAACAATTTCAGGTAAAGAAATGCAGTCTGCACCATATCACTGCCCATGATTAATATTGTCGCAAGTCCAATAATGATTTGATGGACTTATGACAGTATTATTTCTAGGCAGTGTTGTAACATCTCAGTCCACTTAATGATACTTTTAATGGTAACATATATCAAGAAATCAAGATACTTGTTGTATAAAACCTGAAATGCAAACAGTCCTGCTCAGATGCACTATCTCTCACATTTTTCCACTGGCAAGCTGTGACTGAATCATACTAAGTGCATCTGGCTACCCGAGACAATCATTCTGATATGTGCATCCACATACAGTGGCATTATGTTACCTCGGTCCACAAATGTTCTATGACTATTTGATGCAATCCAGAACACTTTCCGCACTGTGTGCTTGAATTAGAGTTAAGAGCTGAGTTGGGAGCAAGGTTCAGGAAGACTCTCAATACTGTCCAAGGACTTTTGTGGGTGCTATCCCTTCCGTAACCCTGCTCCTAACACTATGTCACATTCATCTTGGAAAAACTCAGGATTTTATCCAGTGGACATATAACACTTGTATACTGAGGTGACAACTAGTCAAATTATTACATTCAGTCTCAAGGCAATGGATCTGAGAAGTAGTACCATTACGACCACAGGATTTGCACTGGGTTTGCTCATTCTGCATGAGCATATGCAATGACACTTGTGTAGCACACAACCATTTTTGCTTAAGCATATTTTGGAAAACAATAAATTAAAGCCCACGCAGGGCAAACAAACTAAAGATTGAGACTGACTAAGACAGTCAGTGGATATGGAAAGTTACATATCTTTTAATTGACAAATAAACATAGCCCTAACTGACCACTATGGTTGCAGTAGTGACGAGTGCATATTATCCTCACAGTATTTGCCATAAGTTCACTGATATGATGATAACAGTCTTGGCATTCAGAAAGTGAACAATTCTGCATATGCCAATGTATGACTGTTCAAAATCTGCATTTAGAAAAAGTGCATAATTATGTATTTTGTCTGCATGAATGTGAACCTTACTACCATATATGTCTCTGCTAGATGCTGTGGTTGTGAGGACATGTTCTAGCTTGATGATGCACTTGAGATACTGGGGTCTTGAGCAGTCCCTTAATTACCATATGCACATAACAACTGATTGGAAAAAAAAGCAGCGTATGGTATGAGACAAGAAACATCAGCAGCAACTGATACAGCAGCAGCAGCAACAACAACAACACAAGATCTAAAGATCATTTCATTTCAAACACTGGGACCCAATATCATATGTTAACAACATACTACTGGTACATATTTACACCTATCACACAGCAGTATGCTTCTCTCTTATCTTGTGCCTAGGGGTATAATATTATGTGCGTTGGCTTTATAAAATGTTTGGCATATAAGACTGTTCTACCTCATAAAAATATCCTGTAGTTTCAGTTTGTGACTGATGCTGCTTTGATTTAACACTGACAGTCTCACTCAAGATACAATATAGGCGTAATCTTATTGATGTGCCGTAAAACTCTAATTCCAACAAGCAAATAAACTCATTCAACTTAAGAGCTGACTCCCTTGAATTCAGGTTACAGTTTTCATGGAGAGACAACAAAATACTAATCAGAGTAGTACCTCAAACAACCATTTGTAGTTTCAGCTGGTTTTCAAATAGTGGTGGAATTCATTGCAATACCCACCCACCCCACCCANCCACCCACCCCACCCAAAACAATAACATCTGCTATATATCAGCGGTTTTTTTAAAAGTACCTTTGATGTACTTAGTAAATGTTTATAGGGGAATTTTAGGTTGTTTTCAAGTCGTGCAAACTCTGGAATGTGGGAAAAAAAGTGATATCAATGTGAATTCAATACGTTTATAAGGGGGTGTTTTAAAATTTAAGGGGCCAATTGCAGGTTTGCGTGGTCTGCAGAAAACATTGCATGTCCGCACACAATATTAAGTAATAATCTCGCCACTCCTTTCATGTCTTGAAATCCATCTTTACATACAACATGGGCCAAAAATCTTTAAATCTGCATAATAGCAATGTATGACACTGTAGAATTAAACATATATCCAAAGGACAACAAAATCCGGGGCAAAACACTAATACAGGTCTGGTTTGGCCAGAAAAGAGAATGTTTAGCCAGGACTGAGCAAAATGATATCTTACATTCTTAAAAAAAAAATGCACAAGTAAAGTAATAAGCCTTAAGTTTTTGTTTCTTTTTTCTCTTTTTTTCAAAATTCAGTCTTATATGTACTGCTGCTAGAGGCTACAAAAATGCATGACATAGATCCCATTATTATTCTTTTTTTGCATTTACTAAACTTTTATTTTATTTAAATATTTCTTAAAATTTTCATCATTTCATAAGACCTTCTCTTTCAGAATCCATTTGGTAAAAAGATGATGATATAGCTGCCTAGAGCTAGTAATGTTGAAGTTCTTATGGAATTACGATAGTAAAAATCCTGGGTGGCAAGATGCTTGAAGACACTATACTCCATGTATGACTGATTCATTGTAGATTTTCTTGGCTTGAAGTTATCCAAATATTGCTTTCCCTTCAAGGTGGATTTTCAGAAACTTCAAACTTTTGTGTTTTGCTTGGAAATATGAGTGGCTAGCAGAAAACAAACACAGCATTTATGAGGCTGCAGAATTGAAACTTATGAAGACTATGTTCTAAACCCAGTAATGGATACAAGGGTGAAGAATATACTTTTTCCTACAGTTCAGTGAAATGTGAAAGATACATATTCCATCACAATGTGGGGCAGATTGCTGATCTCAGAGACCGGCATTGTGCAAACTGGGGCATTTCTGCGCTTGCTATAACCCAATGCATCCGTAAAATTTCACAGACAAAATAAAGACTCAAAGTCACTGGTTACAGAAGAGTACCAAAGCTTGAGATTGACATTGTTTTCTTGTTTTTTACTCTTCTGCAAAACTCACTAGAATGAGATGAGTGAACTTCCCAAGACTGTGTTAAAGTACTTTAAAGTTTGGACCACAAAAGTCAGTTGTGAAAAGTAATGTCACTGCTTATGAACAATATTTTTTTTTTCGAATCCAGTCTAGTCTAGATGACCTGGGAATAACTATCTGAACTTTAAAAAAATTCTAAAGAATTCCTGCAAACTGTTAGTATTACCTCTCCTCAGCAACCTACACTATTTGTGATATAAAACATACGATGACATGCTGATGTCAAGGAGTTCTCCTGCAACTGAAAGGCATAGCTTACGCAAAGGAGGACTGAGCACTTATAGATTTCTCTAATGTTCCATGAGACGTTTCTTCAGACACGTATTTGTAAGGAAGAAATACAATTCACTGTCACTAATGATACCACATACAGTTTTAAAAATTTCTCAGAAATTTCAGATAAGTTTTGGAATAATGTTTTCCTCTCAACATGCTTTTTAGAAACACTGGAACAATCTTCTTGAAAAGACAACACCCTTGGATTCCAGGAATTCTTTGAAGAGTGGCATCCCTGGTTCTATATCACAGACAGGGAAATATGTTTTACAGCTTTCCTGTCACGTTTCAGTTCCTCTGCTGTCTCCTCTGCACTGAGATGAAATGATTAAAGCATACGAACCACAAGGAATGTCTGAAGCTCAGTTTTTTAACAGTTGCATGGTCAACACAAAGCATATCTTGAACACAAACAAAAGCAGAAAAGAAGACAAACTGTATTTTTCTGAACAGATAAAGAACAAGCCCCTCAAAAAAAAAACAAAAGCAGAAATTTCCAAATTGTGAGGTCTTGTTTCTAGACCTCTGACTCTGATAAGATACTCTTTTTAATCTGGAACAAACAGTTAAAAGATGGAGCAGAGGAATTAGGGATAGTAACACAAGAGAGCATGATCAACAGCCCCTTACAAATCATGTATAATGTCATAATCCAAGTCTTAACCTCATCTTGCCTTTAATTTTAATATTGTGTCTTGCACCCACATCATTTGAGGTCTGTGGTCTCTGATGCACTTCCAACATAAAATCTCAAGGAAGAAAGAAATGGAATGGGTAGCGTCTCAAAGAGTGGCTAACTGCAAAGATAAATGCAAAATGGTGAGTGCAAGTTTCACCAGGACTCTTTGCTTACATAATTATCTATCCCCTTATACAGCAACAAGGGGCAAAAGTACATTTTATACAAAAAAAGCCTCACCCAACCATTTAGCTGAATGAATATGATAATCAACTTATGCATTAATTAAAGTCAATGCAAACAAAACCAAAAAACAAGAAAGCAAAACCAAAAAAGTGAAATTCAATCCATGACTGCTGCCTTCAAAAGATTTGCCAATCACACGGTGACTGTTCATAAATTTCAGCTGTTTTGCTCAGGAAGCAGCATCTTCTCTCATCAGTGCATGTATTTCCTGAAGTCTCCTGCAAGTGGCATGGTTTACTCAAAGAGAACAAAGCCGTTAAATACAAATGCTGAATGAAAATTCATGCAGCTTAAACTTCTGAGCAAAAACATAAGCAAATCAGTCTCTCCTCTTATCCGTCTCCTTAATTACTTCATGGAAGGAATCGAAATAAAAATCTCATTTCAAAAAAGGTGAAATACTTTAAATCTAACAGCTACGAATACTGTACAATAAAGTAGAGAAACAAATATTCACAAATTAATCACTGGCAAGTTCCTTGTAATTTACATCACTTGAGTTTTGTACATGAGCTCCAATGCCTACAGTAACACTACTCATTACAGATCATTCTAATAAGTAATTACAATGGTTATCACTTACTTCTGAACCTCTTCCCCCATCGAGGGTAGACAGGCCCTCTCTCACAAGCTAGAATGCTGATAGCATAATGTGCAACTTATGACCTGAAGTGCATTGAAGTTTCTATGCAAAATTGTACACCAAAGTGCTAAATGGTGCATTTTCCTCTGACAAGTGGATGATCTTAAGACAACTGTCATTTGCTATAGATTAGTTGTTTGACACCTGATTTCATCTACGACTTTAAGACATCTTTATTCATGATCTCATGTAGGGTTTTCTGAATTTTTTGTCTAGACACATTTATTTCATTTTACATAAAAGCGTGCACTGTTAAGTTTCTTGTCTGCATCAAGACAGAAAATCCAGAAAAGCTCATATACAATCAAGCATAAAGGTATTTAAGAGACAACATTCATAACAAAATCCAATGCACTTCTGAGGATAAGATGCGCACCAAGATATCTGTGTTACAGCCTCTGAGAAAGAACTGTGCCTTCCCTTAAACCATGCAGTACAGAGCTCTCTGAATTTTTCTCTGCAGCATGGTGGGAAGAAATTTAATATCTGATGGAGGACTGATAAACATCAACCTCAGCCATTTCATAGTAAGACTATATCATGAGTCCTTAATGATTCTGAAAAAATAGCAGTGGAATTATTGCTATAATCACACTGGTGAAACAAGCAAACAAACAAACAAAAAAAATAAGAAAAAAAATAGACATTAACTCTATGCAAATGAAACTGCTGTCACAAGTGAAGATAACAATGTAGACTTCAACTGTTGACTGTTTTCACTGATACAGTAGTTTCTGACTAACCTCTCACCTGTTTCAGTTAAGGTCCCACTCTATCCATGAAACTGAATTTTTTTGTCTACAAAACAGCCCCATTAACATCTTGGCTGTACCATTTTGTGTTCTTTTTTTTACTTAAAATCTTGACGTCAATAAGCACAGTGATGTTTTCATCCTTTTTTTTTCTACTGGGATTGCTTATCTTCACCGACAGAATACAGGTCTTGTTGCCATTACCCCTGTCAGATCTTGCCTACATGAATATGTCATAACATAACACGGTGCAGGTAGGTCACCCATACTGATAATACATGACTCTTTCCATCAGCAGTATGCCCTGTGGTCAATGACAACGTAATTATGATGCATTTAACACTTCTATATTTAGCTGCCCTCTCTATCCTGAATCGTTGGCGGAGATCGCATTCCACCTAAGATCCCGCTCCAGCTAAGATTCCACTTTTTTTTCTCCTTCCTAATAGTCAAAAATGTTAGCCAGAGACTACTGTAGTAAAAAGAAGTTTCATTCAAACACATGTATGCCGCATTCCACGTAATGGCAAAACTAATGAGCAGGTTATTCCAGAATGAGGCAGATATGCTTCAGAGCCACTCTTACTTCACAGCAGTCGAATTCATCCTGTCAAATCACCACTTGTCCTGGTTTTTCCTAGAACATATCAGTTACACTGCAATACAGAAGTGCCCTCTGGGTTTAACGAAGATTCTGTAATCAAATACAGAATCAGAATGTACCAAGCCACTTGAACAATGCTTATTAACACCATGCAAGGAAGCCCCATATAACAAATATCCCATGGGATCAGGAAGTAACATTGTTTCTGTTATTAACAAAATTCGTTCCAGAACAGTATTGAGTGGTTTATAAGGGAAATCCCATTTGTTATATTCAGGGATGGCAGCAGCCAATGGTAAAATTTTTGGATACCAAGATCAAAAATAAGGGTTTTTGTTCAATATAGAGTAGCTTTGTCATTAATTCTACTTGGTTGTATTGTTAACATAACCTACCCTGTAGATTTGACTTCCGGTTTTCCAAAAATTTCTGCGCTCTGTCCTCCCTGTACATTTCATTCTTCTTGCGTACAACAGTTTAGGACATGAAGCAAAAGCTCCAGTCTTGCTGTAGTTGAAGCAGTAAAGGGATACAGATTGGCACATAAATCTGTGATGATGTGAGGTTGCAAATAATACTCAAAAGGATCTAAAGTTCCAAAATGAAACTGATTTTGTTGTTAAAAAACTCTGGGACTCTGGAGGTATTCAATATACCGTTCATCTCAATAGTTAGATTATTATCTTGGAATAAAAGTTATCTTTGTCTATGTGTGTTTCGCAGCCTCCAGTGTTAAGTTTCCTATCATTCTTTGTGCACTGTCTGTGTCTCTAGCTTAGAGAATGGGACCTGTAGACCACTCCAATGGGCTATGCTTTTTAAATTAGCCTCTCTGCCATACTGACCCCATTCATAAAATGGGAAGTTAATCTAGAAATTTGATTACGTAACGTTCCTCCTCCTCCTTTCTGAGAGAGGAATTTGAGAAACATTTCTATGGCAAATAAGCTTTGGCTGAGGGTAACTGCTTGAAGTATATTTTCTCAAACCAGCTTAATTAAACAACAATTGATCCATTTTATCTGAGAAAAGCAGACATGCTTGATAGCTTTCAAGAAAGATATCTGTTGTGATCATTATGCGAACATAGAGTCAAACAACTGAGAAAGCCTAAAAGCATACAAATTTCATACTGAAGATTCTCTCAGACATGGTGTAGGAAGATTTCCCATGCTCTTGGCAGTCTTTGGCTTTACACCCCAAACTCCTCTGGGAGCCTGGAAATGATGTCTGCTCTGGCGAATCTGGTGAATCCCTGTCACATATGCTGGTTGAGTAGGGCGACCCGTAGATGTCAGACTTTCTTGGTCACTTGCTTGCCAGTCAGCATACCTGTAACTATGAAATGATGGGTCTCTCCCAGTATAACGGTTTGAATGATTAATTGTGGAAGACGGAAGCGAATGGAGACCTGTGGTATCATTAAATGTCCTCTTCTCTCTAGGGGTGTGGGGAGGGGTGGGTGATGGGGGAGGGACAAGACTTGAGGGGTAATGAATGCTGTCATCAGTGTTGGAGCGAGGGATGGGATCCCAATCATGTCGGTTTGATGATGTCACTCGTGATGTTATTGTGTTGTATTTGTTCAGGCGTGACATGTCACCATTCAGATATGAGGATGTGTACCCTGGAAAGGAAATAAAGCAAACAAAATTAATATACACATCATGACATAATCAACAATATCAGTATCATATTTCAAATCCATCTTCCCTAATTCAAGAATGATATTCTAAAACCACTTACATCCATTTCTATTCATCATTTGAGATATTCAAAGCATATCTGGGTTGGACTCACTTATGGCAAAATATACAGTACCAGTGAATATGACAAAACAGATCTGATCTAGCAGTTCATGTATACTGTATTTACATGATGTGCCTTTAGAATGACATCAAGGACATATTCAACAACATCACTGAAAACCTCAGATTATCCTTTCAAAATGAAAAACTTCTTATTTTGAGACTATATTTTTCCATTTCCTTACAAAACATGTGTTACTTAAAACAAAGCTGGATTAGATTTGCTTGTAACAAGCAATGCAAGTGAAACAACATCAGATGAAAAGAAGTCTACTGTATTAGTTTATGTACATTTCAGATGGGTGAAAGACACAACAGGTCAACAGCTATACCAAAAAATCCCCCAAGACCAAATCCTAAAGGTGCTACTGATGAACTCACAAGAAGTGATCAGAATTTTTGACTGAGAACTGGACATGCTCAACTGAATGCCCATCTTAATCAATAAATCCAAAGCACATTCCAAACTGCAGACACTGCCGTGACTGCCCTCATCCACATATGAAACTGTTCAACACCACCTATTCACCTGCTCTGCCCTCTCTGCACAGCAAGCAGAGTACCTACTGGGAAACAATTGAAAACAGTCTCTTTTTCACTGTCAACCAGCTACGCAAAACCTCAACTCAGTGTTTTCTTCTCGTCACAAGAATTGGGGGAGATATGTCCTCCTTATCATAAATTTGAACTGGAAACTGCAGATTTTTAGAGAGATTTTAGGGTTTGCTCAAGTAATGTGAACTTTTGGATGCAGGAAAGAAGGGGGGTTAAGCACATTCAAGGGCTTTTTAATATTTATATTTAAGAGGGGAATCCTGTGACTCCAAAGTTTGGAGAAAACATGTCATCCTATCACATACTAACATCAAGGATCATTCCAAGAACTTAGGCTCAATGACAAGGATCAACGGCATGGCATGGCATGGCATGGCATGGCATGGCATGGCATGGCATGGCATGGCATGGCAAGGCAAGGCAAGCCTTTAGGAGAGACGTAGCTTTTTCAAGTCATACCTGCCTGATGTGTTATTGTTACTGCACTCTATGGGGCCAAAGTATTAGCTGACTCACTTTCATTCCAAAAATTACAAGACTGCATCCACATTCCTAAGTGCATCCTCAGGGTCTCAATATAAGGGATTGTATTTTACATGGCTTAATTGAAAACGTAATGATTTCTCTTGCGGTCCTCAACATAATGTGTCATGACTCTGTTTTTGTAATTGGTGTCATAACTTCCTAGGCCTGTAGAATGCTTCATAGTGGCTGAGTGTGGATTCTGTATTATAATTATTGGGGAGCTGTGGTTTAATAAGGCCTTGCAAAGGGAAAGTATGCCAAACCTTTCTCAACTTCTGACAATAAATATTGCAAGTGTGTTTGTGAGAAAGAAATGGCAAGTTTCAGGATACATATTTTTTGAGCATGGTTCTCTCAACTATCATGCAGATGCTCACCTGAGTTCCCAACACTGGTATCATCTGGAAATCTCATGTATCTCCCTTTGCTTGATACCATGCCATCAGATGGTCCAAAATGTCTTTCTGCTAGATTGCAAAAATCTTCATACCGAGTCTCATCTCGCAACTTTGACCTCAGCTCAGAGGATCTCTCAAGTCCTGATGGCAAAACACTGTAATTCTCCTTTTCTTCTAAGCGAGAGTAACCATGTGATCTGTAGCTTCGATTGCTCTGCCACCTCAACAATCTGAAATCACTATCCTTTTCTGAAGTCTGACTGTCTACCCCGTATGTGTGACCATTAGTTGTATGTGAGATATTTAAATCATCATAGTCGCTAATATTGATGGGGTTATTTCTTTGTGAGCCATATTTCCTTGAGTCTTTCCGCACAAAGTTCTGTTCTTCTTCAATTGTGTCAATAGTGTCAAGTCTAACATGCGCCAGCTCCCTTTCCAGGCTGCTTTGTTTCATGCACTGAGCCAGCTTTTTCCTGGCAGTTTTGGTTTCTGAGAGGTCCAAGTAAGGTGCTTGAGAATGACCAGACAAATAGGAATCTCTATCATCCAGCTTCACCTGCAGAGTAGGGTTAGAGTCCAGTGATGAAAGTCCATTCTTAGTATCAGAATATCTTGTGTAGTCGTAGGCAGATGGGTATTTAGCATCTGACTCGAGGCTATTGTCTAGTGAATAAGACTGATGACTGATGGTCTTGGATGTGTTGACAGATAAGTCATTACCTTTAGCAGGATTATGTTTAATTATGACCAAGGGCTGCTTTTCCTTATCAGGCAGCTTGCCACGAGGCTGGGATTGACTCCTTACTCCATTGATAGTAACCTCTCTCTTAGAATTCTTGCGAGTTAAGTCAGTATACAAGTCTTTCAGCTCCTCATCTTCTGAGCCTTTCCTGTTATAGAGTGTCCTTGATGAATCCCTTGGCTTGACAGTTCCTCCACCAGCAGATCTTTCTCTCCTGAACTGAGAGCCAGGTTCTGATGCCTGCCTTTGAACCGGGCGAGATTTTCTTGTGGGACTGCTTTTTGTCGGTGATGGGGGACTTGTGGGTCTAGAGTCATCAAAATCTTTATCATCCGTGTATGATATCATTGGTCGTCTGTTAAGCTGTGGTGTCAAAGGTCTGGATGGTATACGGCGTGCAGTTGATCCTGCACCATCTTTGATCACTTGGCGACGGGCGGATGGGGAAGCTGAGCGAGAGCGTGAGCGCTTCGTGCGTTGAGTGGGTTCTGCCTCTCTGGGTGATGTCTCCCCAGAGGTAGAAGTTTCCTCTTCAATCTGCTCTGATGAGGCTAGAGACAGAGTGAAAACCCAGTGAGTACCAGTGAACAGTCTCTGATTAATGTCCTTGCTGAGACTGCGACGCTGGTAAAAGAGTAGGTAGGCCTCCCTTGTGGTTATTGACCCCTTCAGGGTTCGGACCTCTGTGTCATTGAATTCCCTCCACTCTCCATCAACTGGGCTGCGACAGAATGCTGTGTAATGCCCCCCCATCATGTCTCCATAGTGGTTGCAGACTCCCAAGAGGTCGTAGGTGTATTCGTCACGTTTAAGAGGACTACTGTGGTTACGACGGCTTAGATGGCTAGACATGTCCAAGTTTTCCACAGGGAAATCCACCAAAGTGTTCAGCTTACTCCTTCGCTGGCCACTCTGAGAAAAAAAATCATGCGAGCATAAACAGCTGACTGTGTATAGATAATCTGATATATATTTGAAAGATAATAAAATTTATATATACAGCAATAAACATTAAAACCATATTTGAAACATTGACTAATATGTGATATTGGATTTAAAGAACAATTTACTTAATAATTCTTGAGATATTTATTGTTACATCTGCATTAAATTCCAAAGGGTTTGGATTCTCCCATAAATCTGTGCCCAAAGATTCTAACAGAAACTCAACCTGGAAACTGTGGTGACCTACACTTATTTCTTACCCTGACTACCTTTTTGTTAAAAAATTTAAAGTATAATGTGATTAGCACTTCTACGTTTCTTAGGTCTTCTTTGATGTCATTTGGAGTATGAATTGATGTCATTTTGAGGATGAAGGGACCGTTCCTTGGACGATGGACTCTGCTCACTATCTGATCCCCCATATCATACTCAAAATGACCTCATTTCATACTTGAAGAAGACCTAACAAATGTAGCCCATGAAAGTCAAAAGTACTATGACATTCATCCTTGACCCAATAGTAACTCTCAACCCCACCAATATCTTTAATTACATGTTATAACTCTTCAGACGCCCTGATTCATTTATACACCCAACCTGAAGACAAATTGATTCACTTTTCCACTCCGTCTTCTTTTAGATATTGTATAATAACAGTAATAATAATGTGGTTTATAAGTTTCATATCCAGGCTATGGCCCACTCAAGTAACTTCTTACCCCAGCAGACCATATCAGTCTAGGAATTACTCAACACTTTGGGGAGTATACAGTGCCACTGCCATTTACAGGTTCTGATCACTGGCATTCTGACAATACCATAACCAAGTATACATTTTACAGGTGAGTGGATTGAGGAAAATGTGAATGAAATGCTTTCACATCCAACATTTACTACATGACTGTAGTCAGGAACTGAATTCACCAACCTTTAAATCATTGGCCATGCTACTTAATGTGTCTGAGATAACGACATCCTGCCAATCAAGAAAAGGACTCACCTGTTTAAACCTCTTGAGGTGAAGCACCAGAATATCAGGTAGCGACCACAATCCCAGTGTTTTGATAGTTCCCTGTTGTTGTTGTTTACAGTGGGGACACAGCCAGGCATCATCTCCAATTAGCTGTAAAAGTTTTCACAAGAAAAGTTAAAAGAGTGTCTTAATGGACTCAATGAGATAAATAGTGTTCACTTCAATTGCACGAATGTCAATCACTTTTCATAAAACTCTGAACTTTCTGCAATTTCACATAGAATCTAGTTTAGAATAATGTTATGTCATTATTAGTAGTTAGTAGTGAGTTACAGATCATATTCTTCATAGATCAACTTGTTTGTGCATACATACATATAGCTAGATCTTACTAATCTCTATAAAATAGGATTAGACTGTCCAGGGCATACAGAGAATCTGAGACAAAACAGAATTACCATTTCTTTGAATTTTTATTTTTCTATGCAAGCTTTTTATCAAATTAATGTCAAACAATCTCTGAAAGACATTCAACTTCTCTGATTTCAAGGAATTCTCTGAAGAGTAGCATCTCCACAACTCTCAATGAGATATTACGGAGTCAACTGAACAAGCGCACACACAAATGATCAAACCTGATGAAAAACATCATTCTCTGCGCCAAAACGTCCTGTTGCCAACCAAAAACATTGAGATTACTGTGTCACAACTGTCTTAAAGATGAACGAATGAATCGGAACCTATGTCAAAATTGCTGAAGTTTCAAAGAAATATAACTGTGCTATACAGTTTAGAAGTACGCAGAAGCAAAACCCAGCAACCCTTCTGTTAGCGACATTGTGTCATTTCCGATACAGTGATGAAATCATCTTATGAGGCATTGTTTTGTCATGAAAGAGCTTTTCTTGCCCTTGTCAGTAGCAATTTGGTACCCATGTGGGTCATGTGATGCCATGTAAGTCATGTGTCGCCATGTAGGTTATGTGTTATTTAGTCCTGTACATAAGGTATCAATCCCAGTTGCTCTAAAAACTTATAGATTCATTAAAGTCCAGTCTTTTTTTTTTCACCTTCTCTTCTTGAGTATACAGTCTGAAGCACTCCTCTAGTGACACTTTACCCTGTCCTCGAGGATTGTTCTGGGCATCAGTGACAGACGGATGAATCACTATGTGTTCTTTGTCATCCAAAACAACTCTGAGGACACACATTATAAATATAGTACAACTCACTTAATATTACAGCGCTTTACCCAGAATCTGGGTCAACATGACAAAAACTACAGTAAAATCCCATTTAAAGGCCCTTTTTGTCAACAGTACATTTTTGTCACGCGCCATAACAAAGTACATTGACAGTTTTCACATATAACTGGCCAGACTGACTTCATCCTACTTTGAACTTAGCCGGTCCTATGGGAAGACCAGCAAAACACAGTCCAAACACTGGGGATTCCTGATCTTCATTTTCAAGCATGGTGCATTACTAAATATTAAGCCATACGACAGAACTACTCAGTGATAACAATATAACTGCCTGGGATCTCAAATAAATTTGTGAAATGGAAGCATAAAACATCAAAAGAACTGTAAATCTTCATAAATCTTTTTTTCATATCCATAACGGAAGAACAACACTGTGTCAACAAACAAGTAAAAAGTAGTGACACTAGTTTCTTCCATTCCTTTACTTATGAAACTAAAATATCAAAGGCCCAAATATTTTTCGTGATAAGGCAGTAAAGGGGTTAAGCTTAGAAAATTACATGGTGTAACGTCTGAAATAACACCACCATTGTCCACCATTATGTTTTGCTGAGAAACTGTCTATCTTTATCGTTGTGTAAGAGCTTGCTATATTTTTATGAAATCAAGTACGCCACTTATGGGAAGAGTGATTCTGCCATGAAAAAGATATTCCCACCATTTCTTGCTATATTTCACTGAGTAACTGAGCCTCTGGTAAGCAATGTAAACCATTTCCTAAAATGGTGTAGCATGACACAAACAGTTAATTTAAACTTACGTTTTCTTTACAGACGGATCCCATTCGGCTATGAGTTTGATATGTGCAGGACCAAAATCTTCATCTAATGAACTGTACGCACTGTGGATAGGACAGAAGCAAAAAAATGTAATGTATATTGTCTTCATTACATATCACATCCTTGGTGCCATAACCCCATGTTTATTTCCATCTTCTTAAGAGCATACAGGATTACTGCAATATGGTGACAGTTTCTCAAGTTTCTGGTAAAATACATCTACCTGTCAAGACTTATTACCGAAGATAAAATAATAAGATTTCACAATAATGCAAGAACTGCCAGATCATCATCATGACTGAAAACTGCATGAGAATTCCGACCCTGCCAAACATATAATGAAAAGGATTCTAAAAATTACACTGACAATGTAGAAGAGTCTATAATTAATTAAAGCCTTTACCAACCGTGATGAGTCCCCAGACTTTATGAACGATCATTTACTGTTCATTCTTAATTTGTGCTCATTAATGTTGCTCAGGATCAAAACTAGTTTGGGTAAAACATCTAGCATACAGTCTGCATTACTTGCATTCCAGATATTTTACAACAGAGGACAGAATACAATGTTACTCCCATACCTTTCTGCTGACTGTGTATAAAGAGGCATTTCATCCTCAGGTGTTAAGTAGTTCTTCCGGGAACTGCCATCATAAACCCTTATCCTAAAAAGAGTGCTCAGCTTCTGTAGAAAAAATGTGAATGACTGTTTAAATAGTAAATTTTATGGCCTGAACATGGAAAGATAACTATGAAACTTTTCCACCATATAAAATTACAGTGGAACCTTGATATTGAGTTTTCTTTTGGCAAGCATGTTTCATTATTAACTCTCCTAATGCTAAACCTTCAACATGGCAAGAATGCACTGATTCCTTGCTGTTTAAGCCCTTTTTACCGAGTGGTCCAGTCCTTCATTCACTTATCTGGAGTGGGCAGGGCATGGCAAGTGAAATCGATCTTCACATCACACCAAGATAATAATTATGGTGTCTAACTTTGGCTGTCGCATAGAGAGGGTTAACAACACATTTCATAAACACAGCTGACTTGTTTTTCTTTCATTTCATTATTCAAGTCAATTCTATAAAATGCACACAATAGTAGTTAATCTGCATTTTTCATGCACCAAAGACACTGATGATTTTCAAGTTCCACTGAGCTAACTCTTCATCCCTCAAATATTGACTCCCTGCTGCTACTGTATCATAAGCAAAATGATAACAGGTACGTCTGAGGTAAATATCTTGTGACTGTAGAAAAAAGCCTGCAAATGATTGTACCATAAACTGAATCTGTGGAGTGTGACAAGTTTGCATAATGAGCAATGTAGAAAGTGATAAGTCTGCAAAATGAACACTGTGGAGTGTGACAAGTTTGTAAATGGACACTGTGGAGAATGACAAATTTGCAAAATGAACACTGTGGTGTTTGACAAATTTGCATAATGAACACTGTGGCGTGTGACAAATTGGCATAATGAGCTATGAAGCTGACGTAAGAAAGATTGTCTTCATTTTTTCTAATAACAATTGTTATATCAGTATGTTCTCTATGAGAACAGTGGTGTGGCTAAGGTCCTATGCTGATTCATAAGTATTTCTCATTTAGTGTGGTGGGAGAGGACTATTATTATGCATGCACTGGGTCTGTGAACTGCCAACATGACTGAAGTATGTGTTCTGAGTTTTGAATGGTGCAAATGGAAACCCAGTAATTTATTAATCCCTTTGTTAGGTCTGGCATACATGTATCTCCTAACCCTTTGATTCCAACAGTTCTTGGATGAATATGTTTGTCCTGAAAATATCATTCACGTGTTGTATCTGATGTACCCCTTTCTTCCTTATGTACCCTTTTCTTCCTTTTTTCCTACGTAATAAGTTGTTCTCAAGCACAGGGGTACAACATAGCTGCTAGCCTGGTGAAACGCTGTAAACCCCAAACTCACTTAAATCTACATATAGGACGATGAGCTCATGGTAATTTGGTGACTCAGCATTTGAGAAGCATGATGTAGCAAAGGGTATACTAAGCGAGTTATATTCATTTCAGCAAGGACAGATGAACAAGTAAGAACAAATGAAAGTTAAATATAAAGTGGAACCTCAATTTAAAGTATGAGCCTTGATGCATGAAAAAAATTACAATTATTACTGAGTTGAATGTGAACAATCAAATAACAGAATAATAGTGAATATGTGCATGTGAAATGTGTAAATAATAACAAGAAATACTTGTTGTAGTACCACTTGATACTAGATAGAAGATCATGTCATGGAGGCAACTTGCGGTTCTTAAAATCTGTCGACTTTTTTGTAACATCCAAATGATTAAACAGTTGAAACTTACATGTCAAAAAAAAAGAAAAAATAATGACTTGTGAAATCCACACACTGTAATGCAGAAACAGAGTTCTCTGAAAAGTGGCGTCTTTGCCAATAAATTATCAACAGCCTATGAATGAGGTGTTAGCAAATAATCCTCAACGTAAACCATAGGTGTAGGGACAAGATGGAAACAGAGCACTTTGTAACAGAAGTGGGGGGAAGTGGACACAAACGGATGCTCACACAAAGCAGGATAAAAGAGAAAGTACTCAGGAAGACAAATGCAGAGAGAAAATGGAAGAGAAAAAGAATGTGATGTAAACCGGGAAACTAGGAAACGCATCTATGATGTGTCAGGATCTTACTTGTGACAAGATCTCTTCACAAACAGAATCATCCATCATGTAGAGTATTTCTTTCTGCAGATTCTTCCAAGTAATGTCCCTTCTCACCCTCAGCATGGCAGGGCTGCCAAAGCGATAACTGTGGGTAAAGAGTACAGACATAAAATAGATTCCTTTCAAAGCTGTTCTGGAACAACATAGAAATGTTATGTTCTTAAACTAACATGTTGTCGCAGTCACAGAAACTTCATCTGTCTCATTTGAGTGAGTTGGAAAGAGGAAAAACTGTATTAGACACTGCAAGAAAATAATGCCAAACTCAAGTCCTGGTGCTGTTCTGTAAACAGACTTTATAACTTATTTTGTCTGTGACATTTGATGGATGTATTGGATTGTAGCAAACACAAAAACAGTTCTGTTTGCAAACTGACTATCTCTGACAATGGCAACTGCCTCTGACTGTGATGACGTAAAGCAAAAAAAAAAAAACCACTCTCCACAGCTGGGCAGATCACCAAAAAGTTAGCTTAGATCAACTTCAGGTCACTAAGGGGGAAAGAGTCTTAAGGTCAAGTCTAGCTCAGTTCTATGAAGACTGAATAGTTTTCAGATCCTGTCAGTTCCCCGTGGTCTTAAAGACTGGCATTTGGTTCTGGTTTTTGGGAGACAGATGTGAACTGATATGAAATTTAGGTAGAAAATTAAAGTTAAGATCAATTACCCAAAATACCTACAATTCAGATCCACATCAGTTTGTTCAAAATAGTGATTAAGGGCAAGTGCGGCACCCTGTAGGGGTAAAATTGGGTAAAATTGTGTAAAATGAGTTTAAGGCAGTTTTTTAAACAGCAACATGTCCTTTATCGAATCCTGAAGTTATTTTCATGATACCTGTCTCAAAAAGTGTATTTTGATGCAAAAGGAAATGATTACCCTTTATCAAATGCATCTATCGGGTAATCTTTATCGTCAATTATCTCAAAATCACAGTTTTCGTCACTCTATCTGTTCAATCTGACTTTTTTCTGGTCCAATTTACATAAAATTTTGCATAGCAACTCTCCAAGCCCCTGTTTTGAGAATGTCGTGGGCTTTTTTCGATATCTTGTGTTTTTGGGGTTTTTTTTAATTTTTAAAGTTGAAAATTTTCAAAATTTTCAATGTTTTTTTATGACATTTTAAAAAAAATTATAAAAAAAACTATCCTAGAAATCAAAAAAAGCCCGTGACATTCTATTTTAAATAAAGTGATCTTTCAAATGAAAAAAAAACCAACATCCTACCATGTATTGTTCTCCAGATCGAAGGGTTCAAAGTTATGCAAAAGTCATCCATATTTTCCAATATGGCGGCCAAGCAACTGGCGTTTCCATAGCAACGGAGGGAGGAAATTGCGAAAAACCCCAGTTTATCTTCCTTCCTGGCCCTACGTGACCCATTTTTTACCCCAAAATGACAAAGTTCCCTTTATTAATGAAAATCACCTAGTTCTGCCGCACGTCCCCTTAAGCTCAGATCAAGTTCAAGTGAATGGAACTTAAGTTTACAAACTGCATTCATATGATCTCATGTCTATCCAACTCTGATCTGTTTTGTGTAAACAGTTTCAAGATTTTTAACACACTGCTGAAAACTAGTGAAAACTAGTGAAATAATCCAGTTATTAACAATTTTCAAATATTACATATTGCTGTTCCAGCTCTCAGTGCACGGCATTGCATGCACCAAGCTGAATTTGTGTAGCTTTAAATTTAAGATTTTAGCACAAGATGTGTGTGTAAAAAGTACGTGAAATTATGAAAACTGCTTTGAGACAATGATATTTCCAGATTTTCTCAATACCTCTCCACCAACACAATGATAGTGGATACCAACTGTGGCCTTCACTTAATGCTTTTTCATGCACCATGTCTTTCCAACTGGCAAGTCACTTAAGAATCAAGACAGGTGTGGCCCATTTGCCTTTGAGTGTCAGGAAGTAACAGATCAAACCACTTCACTCTATGCAGTAAGAGTCCAGTTCTTATGCATGTGCACATCTCAAAGTCAGAGCGTTCAAAACAAAATAAAACCAATGCAAACATACAGTCAACCACAATTCTTACTACAGATGACTTCTTATTAGGAATGACCATTCAATACAAAACCTGACCTTCAAATTTCAAGATGCTGGGAAATGTCCAAATCATGAACATTGTTAAACAAGAATTCAAAATCTCGACAAATTAATGTGTACTGCATTCACAATTTCAGAGTCTGATGACATTCAACATTAGTCCAGCTACAGCTTTGTATTCTCAAATACCTGCATAAATTTTCATATTAACAAGAGAAATATTCTCAAGTGCAAGCGTATTATTAACTAAAAGTGCAAGCGCATTCATAACTTCTTCTGTTTGGCATATTTTCATTTAAAAAAGTCTTAACATTGCAATTTTGCACTTAAACTCACTTCATACTACTGAAGTGACAATCTTTGCAGTTTTGAAAGTCATGTTCATTGCCCTTACTCTTCTTAGATTTCAGTTCAACTAAAATTACAAAATTATATGTGACAATCTAAATCCTTGTGGTGCAGCAGTCAAACTGATATGCTCAAAATAGCATCTAGGTCTGATGCAAGAGGTGAATACCTTTGACACCACCAGTCTAACTGTGTTTAATGAATGTCAAACAATGTGCCCAGCAACAAAGGGATCAATCTGCAAAATCACATAACCAGGCAGCAACTCTGTGTAACCTGGCGGAGGCTACCAGATCTGCTGGTGGTGATGGAAGCAAGAATTAACTCTCACAATTCAACCTGGCGGAGGCCACCGGATATGCTGATGCTGATGGAAGCAAGAATTAACTCTCTCAACACTACACTTCCTCAGTGCTGAGAAACCTGGCTGCATTAGTCAGTTTGGCCCTGTTACTGCCTCATAATGTGACTTGCTAGCTGACCGCTTTGCTGCCTGCAGATTCATACTCAACATGCATCTCCCAGTTGGGCCTGAAGTAATGGGTTATCGAGCTTGTGCATTAGCAGTTTATGTTAATTAAAGTGTACAGATTACTCTGCTGTGTTACAAGGATTAGTGTTCCCACCTTCTAGATGATCCAGGTGAAGCCTCCACATGCATCACCAACACCTGAGTTGTTGGAGTATCAAATTCCTGGGTTGAACTGTGCATGCTAAGGTCATCGGAGTAGGTCTTAATGGCATACAACAGTTCATTATCTGGGACGTCAGACAGAGGCTGCTCATCACTATAGGTTGCCCCAAACCCATCATCTTTCAGCTGAACCAACAGCAACTACAAGTGGAGAGTAAAACACAAATATTTAATATCTGTCTTTACTGTTGTCTGAGGACTATGTTGATAGTCCAAATACAGGTTTTGCCACAGATTATGTTCATATGAAATAACAAATTTTTAAAAATTCAGAACAATGATAACATACAGCAAATTTATTCCATCTTGGTTGACATGTTAAATTGCAAATCACTATTTAAATCATATGGTATGGGACCTCATATGTCAAAAGCAATAATGTTTTTGCAACATTATCTTGCAAAAGGATAACAAAACTTAGCCGGGGTTGATTATATTGAACTATCAAACGGCATCAAATAGAAAGGCCCAGTCCCAGCACAACAGCATCTGAATCAACAGTAGCAACAAAAGCATTAATACCCTCTTCAAAAGAGAATTTCCCAAGCTTTCTATTCTCACCTGTTTTGCTGGCACCTTTGCATCTGAAGCCACATGTTCCCTCAAGTCTCTGACCCCATCAAACTGATTCAAAGTGATCGCCATCTTCACCTCTTCGCTGGATTCCGGGGAGACCAAAATGACGTACACAACCCGAGGACATCCCTGTGGCAAGGGCAAAGATACGCACAGATATGGGTCAAATGTGCTGCTGCGCTCTCCGCAGGTGGGGCAGGTTAGTGTGGAGCTGTGTAAGGCCTGGAAAAGCTTGAGCACAAAGCTGTCTCCATTCACTGATGCAGCCTCTAATGCAAGCTCTTCATCAGACTTCAATACTGGTGTCTGGAGATACATAAAATATTAAAAATGTAGCATTCACATTTGAGTCATCAACAATCTGAAATGACAGTTCAAGACTGCAGAACTATACTGATCATCAAAAGTGATGCCTCTGCCACACCCTTCTCCCCTAGTAAAACCACAATGTAAAGACATTTACACCGAAGTCACCTGTAATTGTCTGTAAAGTAATGCAAAATAAAAAAAGAATGTAAAGAAAGCAAATGCTGCTGGTACAAAACCCAAATTATAGCGGAATTTATCGTTGGAACATCAATGCCGGTGTCCGAAAAGAGACAAATTCAAGAGTGCATTATATTAGATGAAAGCATCACTGCTACACTGTTTTAACTAAATTTTCTTTTTGTTTGTGATACAACAGTCACATACGTAATAATCATCCAAGCACTTTGATAAGTGAAGGTCTACTGCAAGAAAGATCAAAATTTGGAAAGACCTCAGCCCAACCTCTCTCCTCAATGACAGCAGTGGTATTTTCAGATGTAGCAGAGTTCAAAAGATATTGAGAATGATACAAAACGTTTGAGACACTACCAAAGCAGATATCATAATATAGCTGTGATTAAGCAATTCTCACTCTACTAAAAGTAAAAATGGCAATCGTAAGGTCAGTCACAGTAGTAGAATACAAAATATTCTGTGTGTAATATCAACACTTTACACCTTCCCGAAATTTAGAATATACAATTACCGGCAGTTGAGGCAGGATGATACCATAACTCTGACTACCAGAGCAGAACCTGCTATTTTTGTAACAGAGATTTAGGTGATGAGTTTCATTATTTACTGTGCTGTTCAACATTCTCTGATGAAGCAAATATATAATTTACAGCCAATGAAATACCATTAAAACCCAGACATGTCCAACTTCCTACAGCTTATGAAAACAAAAGATGAAAATTGCTGGGAGCCATCAGTAAATTAGCATCTATTATTACATTCCACAATTTCAGGTATATCTACTGGTAAGATTGCAGTGCCCTCCTTATACTTCATATGCAATACTTTATGAATTGTATTTTACAAATGCCAGTATAGGATATAATATTAGTGTCTTCTGTTACTTGTTAATTATACTGATCTTATTTTGGACGCTTCTATGTTTTTATAATTTTATCAAAATAAAGTTTCTTGTATCTTGTTTCATCCCTGCCTCCCTTACCCTTTCCTGGCACATTGTTTTTCATTCCCCATCATCCCTACAGAAAACAAAACAAAACCACCAACAAGCCATTCTATACAACAAGACAGTGATATCAATAACATGCAAATAATGTAGTGCAGCTGACCCTGGGACAACTCAGTATAATATAGTTCTTAACTTCTGGCACAAGAGCCCGGGAAGCATTTTTAAAAAATAATATAAAAAGACAATATAATGGAGGATCGCCTATCATGCAAGGAGGCTACAGATTCAAAACACAAAATGCCCTTACCTGACCTCTCCTTGCCAAATAAACAAGTTAAGACTACAAAGCCACAACAATTGTGAATGGCTGATTCATGATACTGATGACTCAAGTTTGCTTCCACAGGCAACAATAACAACAATAACATCTTTATTTGCTCAAGTAATTAGATACATATGAGCATAAAATATTACATTTTACAAAAGCGTTAAAAAAAGCAAAATCAAAGCTAGTCCATCCAGTTCAGGGCATACACAAAGAGTAATTCAGGGCATACACAAAGAGTAATTAATGGGGTATTACATATGCATTTGTTATGGCAGATAATCCAATAGCTACACCCTGACATTTTTAATTATTATTCTGATTAATCTTGAAAGGTTTTTTAACAGTTTCACATTTGTGGTTTTCATTAGGTCGTTATATTTCAAAATATTTGGTTAATTGTGGAAGTATCTAGGCAGAAGTCGTTTACGATATTCACTGAATTCCGTGCAGCATAAAAGATAATGAAACTCGTCACCCAGATCTTTCCTGCATAAATGACAAATTCTATTGTTATAGGGTATATTATGGAATCTATTATCTTCCCGTTTCCACCGGAAGCTGGTGATTAGCAGTTATGTATTTCATAACATAAAATAATTCAGGGGGGTCCATTATAGCAGTGTAAGGTTCCATTTGCCAGTTGGTATTTTTCAGATTAATATTATCTTACACAGAGTGAAACTATTGGCAATCTGCTGAAGGAGTCTTAGTCGTATTATACAAACAAAACAACCAACATGAAATGTCCGGGAACAGTAACAATAGACGGTAGCAGGTATTATCCC
>JAWQUT010000038.1:1307467-1356164 GCA_033807755.1 Ellobium chinense | reverse complement strand
AAAGGGGGGGGGGGGTGTCAGTGTTTTTGAAAACAATACAGTATGAGCAACAAAACACTCTGCTGATTTTACTTCACTTACAAGCCATTTAATCTCACCTCTACTGAAAAGCAACATTTCTTCTTTAATGAAGCAGTTTGGTATTTGTAATTCTGAAAACAACTTGCCATCCACATTTTCACCCAGCTGTGAAAACTTTTCTCCACGCTACCTTGAAACCGCTGTTTCAAAGCAAAGTCGACTGTTTCAGTAGTAATATAACTAGCAATAGCATGCCAGGGACAGATAATGTGTGACACTAACACTACAGCAGCACAGTGAACCCTCGAAGATTCAGTTCAGCTCGGGTTTGTCTCTTACGACATCTCGGTTTAATGGGGTGCTCTAGCATTACCTTTTTGAGGCTCCTCCATAACATGAGTTCTTATGAGATAAGAAGTCTACTTTTGTATGTTGTTAGTAGGAATGAATATCCCACCAGATAAAATCTTTTTAGGTAAGACTTGACCAGCAGGGTGACTGAGAGGTAGAGCCCTTCTCTTTTGGCATGGAAGTTCCATGTTTGAATCTTGTTGTTAGCAGCAAGTTTCTCTTTATTGTGGTGTATTCTATGGCACCTTCATATTGGTGGCCCAGTGTGGGTTCAAGCATCATCTCTAATACAGCCATAAGTGCAGGAATGACAGCAGCCAATTGCAAAATTTAGATTGACAGTAGATTCAGATTTTAAGTTTCCACTGTAACAATTACTATACAAACTATATAGCAACCATTTGACAGACAAATGGACAGACAATCAGAAACATGGACAGACAATCAGAACAAAGGACAAACTTCAGACAAATGAAGAGACATATTAACATCCTCATGGGAGAAATATTTAAGCCTACAGAGATTAAAGATGTAATTCAATGTCTCTGCAGCAAAATTAATGTTGTTGATGATGATAATGATCTGGGGCGCTTACTTTGGAATCCATGTTTTATTTCATTATTTTTTTTTTGTCATTAGACTGAGACTGAGAGTGTTTCATGATGAGAGGATGGCTCTGACATACTGTACAATGTTTTACATTCAACGTCACAAGACAGGAATGGTACAGTTCTTTCAAAATGTAGAACTAACTGTCTCTAGCTGCTGCACACAAAGTAATACTCTGACCTTTTGGACCCTTCACACCAAAAACATACATTTCTAATAATTAGGTGAGGTTTTAATTAGGAATTAGGTCAAGGTTCTCGAGGGGGTGGGGGGTGTCATTAACAGCTGCTGATGTCAGATTCAGAATTCAATGCTGTTTCAAAATCAAATAAAGAAGTGAAAGGTATCTAAAGTAGGGCAAAGGTACATCATAGGTGAGAATTGGCAAAAGTGAACATGGAGGAAAATCACTTGGTGCGCCTAATTTTGTGTGGCGCAGATAATTTATTATGTAACACTTAAGAGCGGCGTGGTGCTCTGAAGCCTTCAGATATAATATACTAGGCATATCATATATGTTGGTTATGTTTTTGCTTTATATTCATAATGCAGTTTATGTCAATTGAGGCCAAAAGGCAGTAAGCAAAAGACTATTGTATAGTTTACATATTATACCTTCATACTTTGATCTGTATCTTTTTCAATTCATGAAGACAAAGGAGATAAAATGACAAACTTTTGTACTGATTTGAATAGCTTCATTTTGTTAACTACAGGGCATAGAAAAAAAGACACTTGGACTTGAATACTTCCATACTTGTAATGACTAACACGAAATCCTTTTATGCCAATTGAAGAATACAGGAGATGTAACTGAAGAGTTTATCCACATTTTTGCTAAAGATGCAAGAGCTTAGGAGACAATAAAGACTTAAATAATTCTGAAAAGACACACAGTTCTTTCCCAAATGGAGTTAAGATTTGCTGAAGAAGCCAACAATGCTAGTCCACTTCTGTGCTACTGATTTTGTCTTTGAATCTGTATGGAATTTCCCCTTCGCAGAGAGAGCATTATACGCCACCAAGTGTCTCCAGTTTTCTAACAAACTCTCCAACCTTTTTTTGGCTATCTCTAACGACAGCACCGATGCTTCAGTGTTCCGAACAATCCACTCCCAACTCCAAACAAATATATTTCACTTCATTTTCTTTGAGTAATTGGTCACAGCCGACAGTGTCGTTCCTGTTCAAAAGCAAAACTGCGAAATGTGCGAGAAGTGTTTTTCAGATTTTTTTTTAAAAGCCGTGCCAAATCGCATGCAAGAACCTAAGCATGTCTGGAAAGGACCTCCCAGGATGGGTATACACTCCCGGGGTCACGATTTGAAATATAATAAAACATTTTTTACTACGAACTGTCCATGTATTGTATTAGGACTAGCTAGGACCTTTCTAGATGCATTAGAGCATCATAACAGGCAGATGGTTCTTTGCGTGTTCAATGGGCTATGAAAGAAGCCCAATCACTTGAAATACCAAAAAGTCTGAGAGAATAGCATGTACTTTTGTATAATAAAGTATTCAATTTTTATCTAAAATCCGCCAGAGCCAAAAATTTCACATTGGTTTCAAAAGAGCCAAGTCTGGCAACCCTGCATGATCATGAGAGGATGCGATACTCTCGATCTTCGATATAAGTACACATGTGGCGATTACATTTTACTGCATTTCGATTGGGTAGACTGAGTAGATCTACAGATCTACTTGCAAACAAATATTCGATACAAAAGTTTGTCAATGATTATTTGATAGCGCCCGGAATCTAAGACTAGGTGAACGGTAACTTCCACCTTCGTTCTTTATTTCATAATTATTTCTCCTGTGGTTTGTGCGTTGGATGGCCGTGGCAAGTGGCACGACGGTTTCGTTTGGCGGAATTACTTTTTGAATGGTGGAAACGCGAAAACGATCTGGCGGAAAATTGTACCATCTGGTGGAAAATTCCCACCTATGGATCATAAGTGAGACTTCACAACATCAAAGCCTTGCATCAGATCTTGAGTGAGAAATTTGCATGAGCTAGATAAAAATATAATTAATGCTGTTCTTCAAGAGAATGAACAAAGAACTAAAGCAAAAGTCTATATTACAAAAAGAACATGAAAATACACAGTGTTGTTACTTACTTTCTGTGGCTTGTTTTTCTTCTTTGTAAAAATGCTCACATCTTCATGAATTCTATCCAACAGCCAAAGAAGAAATTCCTGTGAATCATGCTGTTGTTCCCCTTTGTACTGACTGTTGTATTTACCAACAACAGTCTTGAAGTCCCATGATACATTGCTGGCATACTTGCCAGACCATAAGCATTTCAACAAGATTCCCAACTGCTCAGTAACTTCTCCATGGGCAGAACGGAACACACCTTTCTTGCCATTCTTACTATTTCTCAAATCACTCTTAAAGAAGTCACGAACAAAGTATTCTGTGAATGAATCAGTATTACTCAAACACTGCAGAACTGCATTCATGAAACAGGTACTGCCATGGTTGTAAATTCCTGTTGTACCAGGCGTCTTTTTCCACTTTGGCACTGTCATGCCCACATTTGGGTCTGTGATCAATGGACGGGCAGTAGACATTGTACCGCTGTCTGGGATTTCATTGTTAGACTTGCCTGCTTTACCATTTGATGCTTCCCCAAGATGTCGAAGGTCAGGTGTCCACACCTTGGACAGATCACTTGCACGATAAGACTTGTCTGACTTTTTGGGAGCAGTTTCACCAAGTTTTGAATCTTTCACAAACGCACGACTAACAGCCTTTCTCATAGATTTAAATGAAAAACCTCTTCGCCTAGATCTTGCGGAGCTAGACTGGCTTTGAGAGCTTAGTTCACTATCACTGTCAAACTCATCGTTATTGACATCAATACAATTACTACTGTTGTTACTGTTGATGTTTACATTGGCTGCCCTTCCGGGATTCTTTCGGGGCGCCTCATTATTACGATCGTTCAAATTCACAAATAATGTGCCACACAAGCCTTCGTCTAAAATATCTCCATCAGAAGAGGCTCTTGGTCTTCCTCCGGGTATGACCTGAGACATTATTAAAGGAGCATCACAACACCGGTGACGCTCACTGGGTGCTTGCCATCAATGTTGTTTTTCACACCTGTGAGTATGACAGCCATATTGTTTTGGATAGAGTATGGGAATCCTGGGATCGGAAAACTAGTTCAATGGTCCAGATTTTTTTTTCGTTTAGGGCAGGATTAATTATTGGCCAGGAAAGGCGTTCTTTAGGATTATAGATTCCACCAACATAAAAATAATGCAAGAAGTTTAACAAGTATATTTAACTGTAACTCAGTGAAAGCTCCAGCATCACTGGGGCGAAGAGACCAAATCACTTCTGAAGTTTGCTGGAAAATGTGAGAAATTAACTTGGCGATGACTATTTTACCTTGCCAGGTTGGATGCTCTAGTGTTCACTATGCCAAGCCTCTGTGCGCAGATTCTTAGTTGTGTTTATCGAATTGGCCTAATGTTTGTTTCATCTAAACTATTGTACTGGTGCTTTATTAGAATACTAGAGATGTTATTGACGATGATAATGAAACGTTCTACTCTTTAAGTTTAGGGAAGGGAAGAATGGGAAGCGACGGGGGAAGTGGGGAGTGATGGGATAGAAAAAGAATTGAGAGCAGGAGGTGGAAAGAGAGTAAAAATTTGGCGTTTTTTTCTGAGGTGTGCTAAATGCATGCTAAATGTGACTATTGTCGCTATCTTCCACTGTGAACAAGTCTGAAGTCTGGCAACAGGATTACCAGATTTGGCTATTTCGGTGTCAAATATCAGATTTTTTGGCTCTTTTTAAAGGAAAATTGAACCGTCTCCAGACCGCATTAAACCATAAAATAATGATACCTCTCTGTATTTGAGTAAAAGAGTCTTTCAAGTGTCTGTCAACATAATGTAACATGGTGAATCTTTTGATTCTACTATAAGCGCCAGATTGTCAAAGCAATCTAATAGAGACAGAAAAGGCACTGTCCTACAGACCATATTAAATCATACGATACCATATTATTCCAATAAAACAGTCTTTCAAGTGTCTATCGTAATGATATAACGCCTCTGCTGACCCCAGTCAATCCACAGGGTTACATTATCGAAAGTCTGAATTTTTACAACCACTGCGCGCATGGCGTCCATAAGCTTACATCAAATACTATCTTGCCACATGACCAAGCTGTCTAGCCAGTGCTCTGCGGACGGGCGATAGCATGTTGGTATGAATGTTTTAATTCCTCTGTGAACAGTAGATATGCCAAACAAAATCATGCTGAGGCAATAAAAATGCAGAATACTTTTTCTGGCTTACACTATCAAACTTTACGTTTAAATTTGTTATACCAGAACCTTAATTAAAAGCTGAATAATACATTGTCAGGTAGAGGGGTCTGTAACTGCTGGAACGTAAGTGGCGTCAGCGTTTTTGTCGCAGGCTTCTGCTGATGGGGGAAGGGGAATAACTTTGGACGCAAGGGCCAAACCCGGTAACTCTAGCTGTCCTTATTGCGTCATATTACATACACGCACGGTAACAGAACGATGCTCTTTCTTCGCAAAATTGACTCGGTGGGCACCATAGATAATTTTTAGAGAGAAAAAGTATGGAAAAACGGAAATTTATTTTTGATGTGCGTGTCCTACTTTAATTATCTGTCTTACATAGAGGAACTAAACTTTTGAATTTGGATGACCATAACCTTAATTAAAAGCTAAATAATATATATTGTCTGATAGAAGTATCTGTAGCTGCCAGAAACCAGGGGATATCATCATTTTCCAAATCCTGATCACTTGGACCCTCCTGATTACATCATTAAACACATGCACGGTAACAGCTCTTTCTTTGTGGAACTGGTTCCTTGGGCATGAAAAATAATTCCCGGAGAGAAAAAAAATTAAACATGAAAATGGAAAATTATTTTTGAGTCTGTGTCCACCTGCAAGAGTCCAAAGCTCCAAAATAACTGTCTGGCTGTTTGGCTCATTATTTTTTGCTCCAACAAATGTAGATCCAAACTGATAAATTTCATGCACAATATAATGAGAATACAGTATATGTATAAAATTCTCTGAAGAAACCATTATAATCAGTTAAGGACCCTAGTCGGAAATATAAGATGTCAAACTTTTTGATAATAGCTTAATTGAATAAAGTGTAAGGAATTCTGACCTTGTGATAGTATTCAAACTGTACTTCTGAAGCTTTTCCCTGTTATTATGTAAATGCTTTAAAAACAAAAAAAAACCCCCAAAAATATTATATTCAAACTGTATGTCATTTCAAGTTATCAGACTAAGATTTTTTGTCATGGATAGCCCGATGAAAAAACGAATCAAAGAACGATATCATTTGGCGATCGTCCACATCGCATTTTGAGAAATATATGTAGAAATATAATGTAGAAATATAATATCCATATAGATCAAATATAATATGTCGTTGCAAATTTCTGTCTTATGTGTACCCCAGGTGGCCTTTTCCAGACATGATTTAGCATTTTTTGGCTGTTTATTGATGGGCAATTTAGCTCCGGCTCGAAAAAAATCTGCCAACTCTACCAGGCAGGCACTCATCGTAGGCTAAAGCAACGAAAAGTAAACTAAACTAGACGAGTCTAGAAGTGCGCCTGTAACTTACAACAAGGTCTGCTCCAGAAGGTATCTTGGTATAGAGTCTAGTCTACTGGGTTGTGTTTCAAAACAAAAAAAAAAAAGTTATGAATTTCATCTCATTTGTGTCCGCCGCCAGTGCGGCTGTATCTTTCTGTTCACTTTCTCGTTTATTTATATTAATTAAAAAAAATTAAAAACGATCAAGTCTAGCAGACAAGATATTCCTCTTAGGCTGGTACCAGTTCCTGCAAAATTGCCATTTCAGCTTTTTTTCCTAGACCATCTCTAGACCAGATCTAGTCTAGTCTATATCCTGGAGGCAATGGACACTAAGAATTTCTTCCAGTCGATTTGAGCATGCCATTTTAAGATGTGGACTGATGAACATGGTCTAATTATGATGTGTACATTGAGGTAGTGGGGAGTCCTTTTCAATGATAAATGAAAAGAAACAAAAATTGACTACTTAGTCGACCAGTACTGAGTACTAAAACTACACCTTTCTTAGACCTTGGCATCACCAGACCGTCAGTGGAAAAATAGGTTTAACTGTTTGAGACGGTGATTTTCCTGTGGATTTTGACATTGTTCTGATGTCCAGTGGTTACTGGGATTATCTAATGTCAATAATGACTTTTGCACTAGAAGTTTGTGCTTCTTGGGCTGTAAGTCGGTGGAGAGAACTCTAGGTGACTCATGTCAGATGTCTTATATTTAAAAGTCCATATAGAGCAAGCTGTCATAGGGCCTATTCATTCAATTGTTGTTACTGTGCCCTTTTTGGTGAGGGTAGGCCAAATTTTGGTGAGAAAATGTGTCTGAAGTCCAGCGGAGTGGTGGACTGCTCATGTACATCTACCTACCATGGCGTCTCTTGATGCTGCTAGTTGAAGGAACTGTGACATGTGCTCTATCATTCCTCACAGGCAATTTTTGTGGTGGAAACCTTGGGCTGGAGCTTCTGTATAATCGGCTCTGGAGCTTCTTGCAGCTATTGAGGACAATTGGTTACCAATTTGCGGAACTTGAGGAAATTACTTAAGACATAGATTAAAGAAAATGAACCAAGTCCAGACTTTCACCAATGCATTTTTTGCTTATATGAAGATTTAAACCACAGATCACCTTGCCATATAACAAGAGAACACTATAATATAATCGTAATTTGGTTGGAGCTTCTTTCAGTGTTTTGTTGTTGTTCGACCCTTTGTGGGTTTGTTGTTTTCTCTGATAATTTTTTAAAAGATTGAACTTTTATTAGTTTGGAAACACTCTTCCGCAAGACAGTGTATTAAGTCAAGATTATAATGTTTATCGTATTGCTTACAGAGGAAGATAATCACCCTGTATGCTTAGATCCGCCTGCAAGACCACTGTCAGAATGAGAACCCTGATTCAGAACACTGCATGTTCAGGCAGAATTTCCAAGTTCACTGTGACTTCCCCCATTGGTGACATTGAAATCTCCAGCTGTGATGAGGGACTGCATGCTGTCCATCAGTGTGGAGCTGATGACAGTACATTTGCACCTGATGAAAGGTTGGTAAATTATTACAGCATCCAAAAAGATCTAGCTCAGCGTCAAGATTAAAGTTTGTGGTTAATACATTTTGTTCTTAACAATGTAGTAGGAAAATGATGACATTATGACCAACAGTGCCGACTGAATTTATTGCTTAGCACTGACTTCTCAAAGATGGCATCAAAAAGTGAACTTTCGGTTAATCATGCGTGTCAAAGTGATAGGGCCTTTGAAAGAATGCAAGTTATTATGCTTGGACTTGCTGCTTTGACAAGCAGAGTATGCTGATAAGACTCTTCAGATTCAGCTATTATGAAGAAGGTAACATGAATAGGGAATGTGTGGAATAGATTGACACTATACTGCTGCATAGCAAGTATATCTCATGCTGCTGCAAAGGTATTCATATATATACGGTATTTAGCGTCAATATGGCCTCATAAAGGGATGATTCTCATAAATATTATTATAGTGAACAGTGAACTGATGATTACCTCCAAAATCAAGTTAGTATGTTTTGCAGGCAATTTCAAAAACATTGTCTGGAAAACAATAAAATGCTTTGGCAGCAATATAAAGTGCTAAACTGATGAGTTGAAGTGATGATAAGATTTTGCTCAGTGCTTATACTTGACTTGAACGTAACCTCAGTGTGCTTTACTCTATTTAACACCCTTTATATTCAAATTGACATCTGACCAGGCTCATGCAGTAAATCCATGCAGAGGGGTTCTCACAGCACAGCTGATTACAGCTTGGCAGTAACATTTATGCTTTTAAGAGATTTCAGCAAGGTTCATCTGGGTCTTCATATGTATATATATAAAATGTTACTATCCATCATGCATGCCATGGAATAGTGGGACCTTTTCTTTTTGAGTAGGACCTTTTCTTTTTCAAAAGATGGACCTTTTCTTTTTCAAAAGATGGACCTTTTCTTTTTCAAAAGACAGACATTTTTCAAAAGACAGTCAGTCAGTAGGACCTTTTTCAAAAGACAGTCAATCAAAACATAGTCATTATATCCAGACATCTCTAATTATTTTGTTTTTCTTCCAAATGGGTGAGGCATTTGTAAAGAGGGCGAATAGACATTAACAGTCTGTAAACGTCTGGGTATATTTGTACATTCAGAGTTGGTAGGTTAAGATTTATAACATAAATGTTTACTTTGAGATTGGAGAGTCAACATTTAACCATACTGGTACCTTTGTCTCTTCTTTTGCTTTGTTTTGATCCTCAAGAGTTAATTGGGATTTGGAATGAAAATTTCATCTTAACGGAGATTTGAGAATGGAAGTTGTATTTCACTTTCACTTCCCCGACACTGCAATATAAAGCTATTAAGGATTATACTAGTATATGAGCATGCAGGTTCAGTTAGTCGCTATCTTCCTCCTAGAGGTGAGGAAATGGAGAGTGGTGTGGGGGAGGGGGCGTTGTGCTTGTCATATGTATTTATTATAGCATGTCTCTATTAGACAACCTGTCATGCTGAAACCTGGACAGCAAGGAACAAATATTATGGAGTGTGCACCTGCCAACAGTTGCTATGTTTGGCTGCAGAATTACTTCACCCACCGAATGGCCAGTCCAGTCATCCCTCCTCTGTGCAGTGCAGTGGTTAAGACAGGTATGAATGTGTTTCTCAAGGTTTTCTTTTTGACATTCCTGTTTTTTTCCCTCATTTGGCTGATCACTGGTCATATTGTTACCTCTTATGATTGTGCCAGATGGCTTAGACAATTGTTCCAGTTCTCACATGTCCTTGCTATATGAATATCATTGAATGTTAAATCTTTCGAAGCATTGGAAGAAATTGATGTTAAGAGGAATTGTGATTATACAATGATATTTTATAGACAATACAATAATCTGTTGTGGGAAAATTGTTCCGCTTAAGTGAAAGTTGCTATTGGGTGGATTGTGAGCGGAGCATAAATGAAAGCTTTATATTTTGCCTAAGTCATCTGCATTTGCCTGCAAGGCTAAATGCTGAGTTGTTCAGTTTTGTCTCACATGCATTCAACTGCACAATCACCATAGTTTGACCTGGTCACCAATCACCACACTCTAATCTAATTCTCTTGGTAACCTTGCGGCGTTGCCTTGCTTAATGAAACTTTTATTTGTGATGTTTTACTACTGTGGCCTAAAGAACTCATATTTTTTATTAGTAAATTATGTAACCATTATTTTTAGTTTGTGACTCAGACAAGATTTCAAGAAGTTAATGCGGTTGGTTAATAGCACTGACTTTTAGAGGGATGTTAATTTCATCAGTTTTATTTTATTCACTGGCTGTTAGTAAACTGAAATGATTTGTTAAAACAGTATTAGGACAGCAGACATTTGAGGGTTAGGGTCATATGAATGAGTTTTTCATCATATTATTATCATGAATCATAACAAAGCTAAGCAGTGGAGTTCATGTAATATGTATGCATTTCATTACAAAGCCATTTACATCCATGAAGTTTGACATGCTGCCAGTGTCAAGTTGCATGTTTTTTGCTGAGTTTTTAAAAAAAATTTAATGAGGCATATTTTAAAAAACTAGCTCTTCTTTGTAACGTTTCATGTAATCACCAGTTATTGTTTAGAATTTACTGGTCGAACACGTCACACTTTGTTGTTTGTCACTAGTAGGCCTATGTTCCATCCTGTCCAAAATTTGCTATTAGTCTTGCAAATCCATTCAAACAATGTATGCATAATTGTTCTAATTTCTAGTTTTCAACATTGCACTTTGCAGATTCCTTTTGTGCAAAAGCCATACAGCTACTTCCAGAGGCTGCGCCACTGGGAAAAACCCTTACATACAAGGAGTTGGCAGAGCTGTGTGGGAATGCAAAGGCATGCAGAGCTGCTGGGCATGCCATGGCCACAAATCCAGTCTCCTTGCTCATCCCATGTCATAGAGTGGTCAGCTCACATGGTGGACCAGGAAATTATGCCCATGGGAAGAAGAACAGTGTTAAAGTATGGCTGCTGAATTTTGAGAAAGGATCTGATGTGAAATGTTTCTGAGCCTGAGGTGGTTGGACTGGAAATTGTTAAGGGTTATTGCAGATCCCATAACATTGAATGTACATATTTTCCAAAGCAGTGCCATTTCATGATCAGTTTAAACTCATTATAAAATTTTGCATTCCCGGTGTGCAAGTTTTCACTTAGTGTACTGCAGCTGTCTTAAATGACACATAAAGCACACTTGACTTCATTTTACCATAATGATGATACTGATTCTCTGTTTACTCTTTACTTGATACTTTGTCAAATTTTTAATGTGCAACTAACATATGCCTGATGGGAAGTTCTGAATTATTTTCATATATATACGTTAGAACCTGCTGCACTTGATGAAACAGGCTTTCAGCTGGATTTGATGTGTAGAGGAGTAGTTACATTAAATGTTCAGAGTTTATTGCAGTGCTTTCTAATATCAGGCAAGTCACCTTTTTAGAATATTAAACATGTTGCAAATTGGCAGTTTAAACAGAAAGTATGTGATCAGTATATAGTCAGGCATAAATTAACAATTTCACGTTGCACCCCACAACACTCATGCAGCACAAATCATATCACTTCACATTGTGCTGCCCTGTGGTTATGCAGCACTTAGTCTGACCTTTCATGCTGGCTCACACAAAGGTTGTGATTTGAAATTTCGCACAACACAGCAAATTGCAAACAACCTATTGTTTCAAATATGGGTCAGTTACATATAATGTTTTTCTTAAGTTTTCAGCAAGCAACTATTTTAGCGCAAATAAGGAATGCCCAAATATTTAAAATAATCTCTTAGTGGTGTATATTTCAGGGATTTTCTCATACAGCACACGTATTGAAGCTTAGAAAGTTAGTCCGTGGTATGAAGCGAAAAGGTTAACCCCTTTGCTACATATAATGTTCATAAGCACTGATAGCAGTATCCCCGGATTCTTCAACCCAATGCTGCCTTTAAGCATAATCCAAGTATTTGGTGGGAGAGTCTGGAGATATTGCTGGTGAGGAAGATATGCATATGTATAGGTACGTCATAAATAGTGAAAGAATTAATCACTTTGATCTTTTCCCTGTTTTTGTACCTAAGCTTATTTTGCCTGCATGCTGGCCTTAAGCATGAATGCATATATCTGTTTTTTTTCTAACCCCTCCCAAATTCATAGTCGCAACTGTTTGGCAATAGACAAATTTTGTAAAGTTTTACATTCTGCCACAAATTTGCAATTACTTTTGGTGTCAGCTCGGGTGCAGACAACAATCAGTTCATTTTGTTTGTCATTGATATGCAAGATACATTTTGGAAAAGTTAGTAACAGTGGCTCTGTGGTCTCAATTAATTCCAGAGTTTGAAGAGTGCTACTTTGTTCAGTTTGAATATTTTCTTTAAACTGTAGTGCTAGAGAGAGATGTTGAAATTGACTGCTGTAGAATTCCGCTTCAAGAAATGGCAAAACGTGATTGTAATGGCACTTTATTGTATTTGAATGTGATGACTTGGGAGCATTATAAAATTAGATGATGCAGGAATAGATGGAAATCTGAACATTCCAATAGTGAGGAAGATGTTCGTCAGGCAGAGGGGCCTATTAAAAATACCAATGGTAGTTACCGTATTACTAGTTTGTTTGCATTGTTGGTGCTGGAAATGGTACATTGAGATTTTGTAGATGATAATCACGGGAATACCTTAGCGATAAACTATTCAAAATCAAAAGAACAGCATCTTGTCACCTTGATGCAATAATTCTGTTTCTGAATGTTTTCAGATTGTTTTGTGTTTTTTTTTTATTTTCGTGGAGCACATGTGCACACTGTGATGAAATCTTAAGGCTTAGTGCCAAATAGTTAAGCAGCTGCACAAACTCAGAGATTGGTAATTATGTGGCCAAGCATTGAGAAAGGAAACACATTTTGTGCTCTTCTGTGAAATGTGAAACTTGATAGTTAAAAAGATTACAACACCAAGGCATTGATCAGTTCTTGTCACATTTTTTTTGTCTGTTTATAATTTGTGCTCCATTGCCTAGATGTCATGTGTAGAGGACCTGTTTACAGTTGAATGAAACTGAAGCCCACAGCACAATCCTGCAATAATTTTGGTCTTCACTAGTGTCATTCAAAGGCAAACCAGCTTTTCTGCAATTCTTCTGCATTTTAAAATTCTGTTTTGTTTTGACCAACATGAACATTCTAAGTCTTGACAGAAGCAACAATGTGTATCAGCTGACATTTTGACATTAAATATTGATGTATCCAGCATTTCCAAAGGCTTCTCCAAAGAAGAGCGAGTTGGTGACAGTGGTCCAGTAGGCAGTCCAGCATAACTGTGCAGTTATGTTGGTTTGCCTGTGGAGGGCAGTATAGCTTTGTTTGTGCTGTGTACAGCTTTCATTACGTGATCTGAAAGACTGAATGAAATGAGATATTTTCAGAATCTCACCAATATTTCTATTCTCCGCTTGGTTTTTTTAATACAAAAATGCTGAAAAGTTAATGAGAAAAGCTTGAAGTTTAAATTTTTTATACTTTATCCAAGAATTATTAATGATGTAGCAATGTAGTGAGTTTTTATTCCAATTTAATTCACTGAAGACTGGTCAGATTTCAAATATTATACTAAATCTACACAATTTCCAAGAATAATCTACAACATACAGCAGAAGAGAATTGGCCTGGTCTAATGAATGTGCAGGACATAATATTACATCAGCAGTATGTATTCAACCAGGTGCAAGGAAGATGATATCTTAGCATGGTGTTAGCCCTCGTGTGGTGTGTGGTCGCGGACATGTTTGTCTTCAGTCTTCAGTGAGTAAAGATTCAGTGAGAGATGAGGAAATAAAATCAGGATGAGAGTATTCATTACAAAGTGCATTCATCTTTTCATTTTTTTTTTTTCACAGTTGTTGCCTTTTTGGCTTGCCAGTTTTGCTGGTAACTTTTTTGCATTTTGAAAAGTACATTTTGAGAGTGGGGAGGGGTGCAGAGACCATCGTGTCAGCTTAATTCTCTACCTGTAATACTGATACATTTTACTTTCTTCTGAGCAACTGATGTTAACTTCAGATAAGTTTTACATTTTTTTTTTTCTCTTCTCCTATACAAACTTTGATTCAACCATTGGCAGCTGAACATGGGATTCTTGCTTACTTCATTCACAATCAGTTTATTTTTGAGTTGTGTAATAATTAGAACAGATTTAGATTACATGCACTTTGGTTTCCTTGTCCTCATGTGTTCATCATTTTGATCAAATATACACTACAATAGATATCGTATTAAAGGATACTTACTTGCAAACATTTGTTTATGTTATCGGTGTGGATGAATGTTGTTTTAGAAACTGCAATGCACAGTCTGCACTTACTTAATGTTGAACTTGTGGTATGATTAACTTTCAGTCAAGCCAGATTTGAACGATTAATAAATCAGAACCATAAAGTTTGAACCTGAGGACCATGATCAGAGTTCCGAGTTCACTGTACCATCATTCTGCCTGAAAGAGAGGAAAGTTGCTCTAAAATCTTGGATCTGGTTTCTTACTAAACATATACAGGAACAAGGATAAAGTGAGAGATGAGCATCCAAATGAACAGGATGAGCAGAATGTTGTTTGTAGTCATGTTATAGTGGATAAACTGAGAAAATGATTTGTTAGGTGGTGATTGTGTTTGAGTAATGAAATTTCTTCTCCCGGTGTTCTCTCTGTGCTGTTTATTTCTCCTCTTTGGTCCTCAAGTCTCTGTTAACCCTATAATCTGTACTACCATTTCTGTACGGTTTATTTTTGCTCTTAATTTCTTTTATATGTTCTACCATCTCTATGCTTTATACTCCTCTTTGTTTCTTGTTTCTAATCAATACTACCCCCCCCCACCTTACTGTTTATCTCTCCTCTTTGTTTCTCTAATCTGCACTATCACCTCCATACTGTTCATCTTTCCTTTTTGTTTCTCCTCTTTGTTTCTCTATTTGTTCCTCTAATCTCTAATATTATCTCTCCTCTTTGTGTCTCTAGCCTGTACTATTATCCTTTACCTTTCTCTAAAAGCACTGAACAATAGGACCATAAACAGTTCAAATGAAAAGACAAGTTTATTGATTTTTTTTTTTCAACAATATCTTGACTAGAGGAAAGAAAACATCAATACATAACACTGAAAATGCAAAAAATATAAATTAAAACTGCAAAAAAAAAATGGAACAAGATCACAGCTCTGACACATCAATATTAAATATAAACATGGAAATATAATTATTTTAAAAGTGGAATATTGAAATAGAACTATCAACTTTAACTCTTTCATGAAAATTAATGATCCAGACTATCTGTGATTTAAAACTCAATGAGAACAAGTCCCCACTTGTAATACCTGACTTTTACTCTCTTACATACTAACTTACATGCACTGGATTGGTTGTGCAAATCAGCAGGGCTGACAAGCTCTACAGCTAGAGAGCTAAACTAATGTTGATGACTACAGAAGGGACTTGATCCATACTGGAATCTGATGAATTCATGTGCAGTCTTGATGCTGAATGGTGATCATATAACAAAACTTTTTGCCACAGGTCCCTTTTTTTGCACTTGGTTACATAGAAGAGACTGAAAGAAAGGCCAAGAAGGGGTGGACTGTGGACTAGATTTGATTCGACCAAATGTAAATGAACTGAACTAGACTGGAATGCTCACTGGGTCCCACTTGAATCTGGTCTTTGTTCTAAACACAGCTGAACTAAAAATTTCAAGTGATCAGTTTGCAATACTGATAACACTCTGACTTTGTTGACATGAACTAGTAGGGATGCATAATATTCCAAAAGGAATTTGACCATACTTAATCTGCAGTGTACAGTGTCTGAATGGAATATTGAGTGGTGTGTTCACACAACACATTATATTGACATTGGTCTGACCGTGGAAGTTCTGGCAAATTTCTTAGGCAAAAATAGGTTTGCAACCCTAGTGCTTGACTTGGTGTTAGACTCAGGTTTAGGGTTAAGGAAGAAAAACAAACCTGGGAGAGTGCCAAGACATTGTCCAAGAACTATCTCTTTTGTGCCTTCTTTTTTCTAATCCTGTCCTTTACCCTAAATCAAGCTCTATACAGGAATGTTCTGTGATATTGTGTATGATTGACAGAACAGATCTATGCTGTGGCAGTGTTTAGCATACTATGCTTTAAGGTTGAGGTTTACGACTGATTTATGGGCAATATCATGGAACTCCCAAGGGCCTTTGCTGATGGTTAGGGGCAGGGATCTATGTCTGGAAGTCAGGCAAATTTTGAGAATTTGACACACACCCAAATTCATGTATGCTGTGCATATCATCACAGATATAGAGAGATTGTCAATCTCATAGATAGGCAATTTGCAATCTGGGCTATTTCTGTGTTTGCTACAACCTACTACATCCATCAAGCATCACAAAAAGTAAGTCACAAAGCCACTGGCTAAAACACAACACCAAAGCCTGAGATTGGCATTAATTTCTTGCATTGAGCAGTACAGTTTTTTCCCTCTCCTGAAAATTCATTCATATGAGACAGACGAACTGCCTATGACTGTGATTACACGCAAGCTTCTATTGCAGTGGGCCAACTTCTACATTATTTTGGTCCTGGCTGTGAACACTCTTTGTCCCTGAGTAAACCTTGACATGTACATCCCTTTATGATTTCTCACTAGTTGCGGATAAACTACTGAGCCACATCTACATGCAATCACATTGTCCTTCTTACAGTAATCAATATGTTTAGATATGTCAATCCTAAATAAATATAACACTTCTATCTTTCTATGACAAGGCAATGCCAAAATACCAAATGGTTCCTCTGAAGCCAGTCACCCATTAGATGAAGCCAACTTGGCAATCCTTTACTGCAGACTGCATAATAAACAGTGATGTTATCCACAAGACTAGCAAAGGTAGATGCCAATTTATTTTTGTCATACAGTGAAAGTTGGTTAATTTAAGGTGGTCAATCTGAAAAATCACATTATCTGAAAGATTTCCAAAGTCCTGCTGAGTTTACTAATATATTATTTATAAGTTCAGCCTGCCTTATTTAAACAGCAAAGCTTGAATACTTTTTGACCAAAATTTTAAAATATAAGTCTTCCAAACCTTGTCCATTGTGACTTGATCCTCGGGTTTTGTTAAAGGCACCCGTGACACTTCAGCAACTATCGGAAATATGACTAAAAAGTATAACAGTGTTTACTCCAGGTCATATGAGTAGGGAGAGACATGTCCCCCTTGTCGTAAATTTGAAAGAGAGTTTGTAAATTTTTAAAGGGATTTTAGGATTTCCTCAAGTAATACATAATTTGGCGTGTAGGCAAGAAGGGGAGATTAGCATTTAGTCATATGGTGCACTGTAACTACTACTCCAAGTGGTACTAGAAAGCACATCTTTACCGCACCCCGCTTCTTCTCTTTTTCTTTCCTACCACAATTCTTGATCCAGAGGCATTATTCACCCAACATATTTTCTGATGTTACTTCATTCTATTCTTTTCTCAGCACAATAAAATCCTAAGCGCATGCCTAACATTCATGACTGGGCACTTTGACCATGTTATATGTGCTACTTGCTTTCTATTAATCTGAAACGAAGTTATCCGAAATGGTTTGTCCAATGCCTTTGACTTCAGTTCAGCCAACACTCACTGTATTATGTATGAAAAGCCATTAGGAATGTCTAACTAAAATATCCACACCAGTTTACAAGATAGTAGTTGAATGTCACTGATACATCTCATCATACCTATCCTTGCTGAAGATACCTAATCTGCCACCTTTGTGGGTGCCAGACTTCATAAAATTTGAAAAGAGTTCACCCTACAAAGTATTCAGGAACAGGCTGAGAAATGCCTGCGTGAAGACCATATCTCTATATAATTCATATGATGATACGATCTTTGTGCAGATACTCCTTGAGACTGTGAATGTCTCCAAGGGGGCCCCAAATCATAGAAAAGATGTCGAAGATTGTTATACCCTAACATGATAAGTCTTGTATTAAGGTAGCCAGTGGAGTAACACACTGAACAGTAAGCATCATATAACAGAATAATGAGCATGGCGTGGAATTAAAACAGTTTTCAATTGTTGTTCTGTAACATCAGACATAGGATAGGTCTCTGACCTATGTATATCTGTCCAGTGAACAAAGGCAAATATAAAAAAAAAATGTGGTGGGACATAAAATTAAAATAATGGAGACATAAATAAAAACTATCTATGAACACAATCCATAAATGTTTCAATGAATCATCAGTGGTAATGAATGCAAAATAAGAAAATTGGAGATTCATGGTACTGTTGATGCCCATTCCTCTAAACAAGGAAGTCAACATAAAAAAAAAAATTTGCTGCCAGTATCTTCTGTAGCACTGATAATTAATTAATTATGGATGCTGACAGTTATTGCACACAAGACATGATCACATGGCAAATCACTGAATATACAAAATGCTTGTTCTAAGCTAGAATGTGGAAGCAAAAAAGTATGTGCTAAATAAAATATATTTTTCCACTATAAACTTGAATACCTCGGGGAACTGTCATACCAGTCACAGCATTGTACTTCATGAGATTCACTTAGTGCAGAGACAGAAGTAGCTACTAGATTCTGATGATTGTATCATCCAAGTTGGAAGTTCTAGGTCAGAGTATTCTTCAACTAATGAGAATAGGACTAGCAACATATGTTGTACCATCAGAAGTCCAGACTGTCACTCTTTGAGATATCAGACAGCTCGTTTATTTCCAGGGATGCCATTGTCTTCATGTAAACTTCTCTGAACTTCTTGTGATTTCATATAAGTTGATTTAAAATGTAACTATTTTGGTTGCAAGTTATGTAATCATAATTATCTAATGAAATAAACTTGTTTAAACAAATGCATAATTCATATCGAGGAAAAGAAATAATGTCCACCAGCTAAAAAATCAGAGAGTGAAAAATAAACAGTTGAAGAATTTAAAACTACATTTTTTTTCTCCGTGAAAGGAGATTTCTGAGGAAGACGACATTCTCTGATGTTCAGAGAACTCTTTGAAGAATGGCACCCATGCCATTTCCAATGGTCTTATAAAACAGTTCATCATATAAATTCTTGTGGACTTCTCATTAATGATGAAAGTGAATATAAAAAAACTGCTGCTGTATTCTGCAATAAGAAACTTCTTGTAATGTGATGATGTTTCAATTAAATTGTTTTCTTTCTTTTCCTTCCATCTTTTCCTTGAAAGCTGATGTTATATTTAACCTTCTTCACCACAAATGTATTAACTTCCCTTTGAGCCACAGATGATTGTAATGCATCCACAAGAGATGAGGCTAATGGCTGTCTATCACTTTAAGCCACTACTTGGTGCCAATATTTAAAGCGCAACAAAAACAAGTTCAGGTGTTCACTGAAAATATCTACAGATTATTATTAATTTTTATAAAATTTTTCCTGTTTGAAAGTGACATGGTGTGTTGCACCTGATTATGGGAAATGAGCCTCAAATCTCCACTAAGGGGTGCCTATGCAAAAATCATCATTTTCAAAGTTATATAAGAGAGATTAGACCTTGGTGCAGGCACAATATATCAGGGACAAATTTATGTAAAATTTACTACAGCTAATCAAATCAGTAAATTATGAACAGGGAATTGTGATATTTTTACAGAAGCAAAAACATAATGTATTGCAGATATTTTTCAAGATGCAATGCACCAATAGTGACAAAGAAGGATTATAGTACACTATAAAGTTCTCTCATATCATCAGAACAGTGTTTCAGAAAGAGCTGCAGTCTGAACAAATGTCAACAATGTTATTGTCTGTATCTAGTGACAGCTTTAAATTGGATGAGAAACCAAGCAGTGAAGCATGAAAGATGTGGATGGACACAGCAAAAGCATACTTTAATCATGATAAATGGACAGAAAGAGGAAAATAAGTCTCCTGAACTTAAAATGAATCACAGCAAATTGCCAGAGTATGCAATTCATGATACAATGACCATTAAAAAAAAACAAAATTATCAATGTGTCATATATAGTCACATGGAGCCACTACATTTAGATGAGAGATAGATAGATATACCTTTGGTAGTCCTACTGAGAACAGGATCTGTGACTTTGAACTTCATGTCCTCCAAACCACCTGCCTACTCACTGTTAACCAAAATCTTCTGATAAAATGGCTCATATTTGGTTTTCTTACTGAAATCACTGTTTCTTTTGCATTTTCGTGATCTTTATGTCAATACTCATCCCCCAACAAAATATTTCTGCGAAACTGCAATTCACTGTGTAATGTAACAGAAAGTAGACAAGAGTTTTGTTGAAGTAATGAGCTATATAATGAACTTTATTCAAACACACCACTCAGTTTTCTCAAACAGTTAAAACCTTTTTGTAAGAAGATGTTAGCGCTGGACCCAAGTCCCTTAGCTTATACTACTACATGACAGTTTACTTAACACGGCAGCTCTTTACCCAAATATTGATTGACCTGAGAGAAAAGAAAATGCCCAGCCAAAGACCCTCTTCACTCATTGTAATATATTTCCAGTAATCTGATAATGCGATTCAGAGAACTTTTGATGACATGACAACTGTTTCACCAGTGAAAGAGGAAAAGAGGAAGGTGAGAGGAAAAAAACATGTTGCTGTTGCAGTTTTTCCCTTCCTTTGTTTTGTGGTAGTTAGGCGCATATCAAGGAAATGGTTAAGACAATCCTTTTCCCTTCTATAATCCTGTACATGGATATCCAAAAATTTGTTTAACCTGCCAAGTTTTGACAGATTCCTTCAATTTCATGTTAAGAGGACTCTACTGTAAACTTTACCCATCGACTCAACAACCTTCCCCACAACCTTGAATTACTTTATCCCTTGGAATGATGTTGCCATTCTTAACTATTTGACTTCCCATTGGATTTTCACCAACAGACCCATGCTGTTTTCACAATCACAATAAAATTCAGCAGGCACCTTACTAAAAAGCATATATAACTTGCTTAAAGATCGAATCTTGTGGAAGGAAGTTGTCGATTATAAATTTTACGCATGCACAGAAGTTTCATACCTTCGGCTTTTCATTCTTTTGAAGGTTATATTTTTAAATAGTGAGCCGGATTTTCCAGTTTGGGGTCCTAAACAGGTTTTGGCTTGAGCAGGAAAATCTGGCTTGGGGGAGTCAATGAGTTAACCAAAATAAAAAAAAAACTGACAGACATAACTGGTCACTCATAAAAATTCCCAAAGTTATACTGTAGCGGTTCTTTGGTGAACCAAAGTTAATACTGAGCCTTGAAAAATCATCAAGCCATGATCTTAGCATTCACTAACTTGTATACCTCACCAAGTCAAAATGATGGAATGGTCTCTGGAATTCAAGTTCATGAGATACCACTATAAGTTGTATCATATCTTACTATATGTAGTATCCTATCTTACTATATGTAGTATCATATCCTGTTACAATCAACTCCACCTAACTGCAACATTCTTTAGATCACAGAATTAAAATTTTATTTTCTGTATAAAAGTTCATGGATAATCACAACTTACTCCAGATGATCACAACAACCCAGTGATCTTACACAAGTATGTTAATGTTGGAGGAAGTGAAGTTGACAAACAAATTTACAGATCATTGAAATTATGTAATGATGTTGAGACAGGGTAAGACACGACTGCCAAATAAGTCATACTTATCGACCAACAGTGCTGTCACAAGTATGAAAAGCTTTTGAACAATGACAACGAAAATTTTGCTGTAAGTTGAGGAATGATAAAAAGAGATTTCACCATTGCTTGAGCTTGTTAATGATAAAGAAAATATTTTACCATAGTCTGAGCTTGTGAATGATAAAAGATTCCACTGTCATATTGGCAATTTTTTTTTTTGGCAGAGAGAAACTTTGCAGGGAAACTAATGCCTGCAAAATCAACTTCTGTTATTAATATGACTAGAAAAGCAATAACTTTTGAGCCCATTTAAAAGCCTCTGACTGCAGTCAAAATTACTTTCATTATGGCATGATAACAAGAACTGCTGAATTCTATAATCATGGTTACTAAAAAGTTCTGGTGGAAAACAACATTATATAGGAATATCTAAAGATCAAAAATACTTCTGAGCAAATACAATACTGGCACAAACATTAAAATAAGGCAACTGTTTGCATTTACTTCTATCTTTAAAATAAAGTTTCCTCTTATCATGAAGTAGACAAATGTTAGTGTTGTCCTTTTCTGGTCTTAACATGAGCAGACTCTTTCATCCAATACCAGATATGTCTTGGGGCCAGTTAAAATGAGGCTTATATCAGTAGACTAAGAACAGAGATACATATCTAAAACAGTGATTATGGCCTTTCAATGTCAAATTTGTAGAAATCAATATCAAGTTTCTTTTCAAAGAAACACTGATTTTATGTGCAAATGATAAGTACATTTTGGGGAAGTATAAATGTTTGTGATGTAAATTCTGTAACTTACACTGAGTAAAGATATTTCTTCATTGTGGTTTTCTTGGAATTTCCAGCGCTGTACAAGTATGACCCCCCCCCCCTCTTCAAATGACTACACCTCAGGCCAGAACAATGCAAGCTCAATGTATTTTCACCTAATTAAAGTACATAATATTAACTTTCATATCATATGCTTCCAATAACTTGATACAATCACAAAGCAACATGGATTTCATTTGACTGGTTGTATCACATATGCTGTTCATACACTAAAACTATATATTTTTTTAATGTTTTGTTATACATTTTGAGTTTTTTTTTGGTTTCTTTTTGCTGTTGTCAGGCTGAGAAAAACAACATGTATGTCAGCCACAATATTCAAGGTCTCCGACTGCTCACATTCTGCACTGCTTTATAATGTCCATACATGACTAGATTCAACACACAGGTAAAAGTGAATGCAAGCATCTGCAGAACCCAATAAACACTGTCATTCTTTAGATCAAATTCTTGGCGTGTGATACAAGAATATACAGAACTTTAAAATGGCACTGCAACAAGAAGAGACTGTTTTTGGGGCAGAGTTTTGTCAGCAAGGTCCTGACAGACATGTATTTCACAATATGTCTAGAATCATCTAAAAGGACAGTCGAAACATGGAAACAAACTGTCAGTGATTAAACAGGACACTATCACTTTCAAAATTTAACACCCAGACACTGCAATGTAACATTTGTAGACATTCTTCAAGTTTTGAACTTCAACATGAGGTGCTAAAAGCTGATACTGAATCCAAAGTAAAGAAAAAATAAAAACAAACAGGGAAACAAAGCCACAGCAAGACAAAGATTCACAGAGTCACTGTCATGAAATGCTTTAGGCCAGGGGAATACACATTGTAAAATTACAAAACACAGTTAAGCAGAGGACTGGCATTATCATCAAAGCGTTGTAGGAAGAGATTGTTCAATTCTGATTTGAGTGGCAGAGTCGACCTGCTGACAATAAAAGTGAAGTGAAAAGTATTGTGTCAAAAATACGATGTTTGCTTTGTTGCAATGAACACTATGTCCTGTATTTCTTGGCCTTTACTACACTGCACAAAAACACGCAATCAACCATTTTTCATTTGTACTTTGGTTTGCCAGGAAATCTCAAAGTTTGGAGAAATTATCAATATAATCAATCCCAAGTATGGGAGATCTATCCTTTACCAGTGATCCTGTAGTGAGGAGTGCCTGACAAGATGAGAAAAACGATCAAACAAAATCAAAATTATACAGTGAGGTTGCTATACGCTCTGTCAATCACATCTCTTACTCTGTAATGCTGCTAATATATGAGCAGACAGGAACTCAAGAGTGACCTAATCATAGCATTCTTGACATCAAGTTTCAATTTGGAGAGACTTACTCAGCAACATGACTGTGGATTTGCTGCCAAAAAGCTCAGTTCAACTTGACCTGAAGTGACAACTTATCAAATGGCAAATATCAATTACATATCAAATTCCACCAACTGCTCACATCTCCAGTATTTAAGAAAAAAAACAAACCAACAAACAGCTTGAAAAGCAATGCTGTATACAAAATGTAATGTTCTGTACAACTGATACTGTTTATTTTATGAGGAGGCTTTGTGAAGATGCAAACAAACCTGATGCACTGGAGTTGAATTCAAGAAAATAAATTTCAAACCCTTTCAGCAGGAAAACAAAAAAATGGCAAATTGCTTCATAATGGGAAATCGTACATTGATCATAGCTCTGACATTTATGCTAAATAATTAATATTCACTTCCAAGTATAACTGAGACTAGCTCCTCTGTGTTTTTGCTTCTGTATGAAGTGTTGAAGGTATACTGTCTGGTGTTTCACTTCTGGACAGCAGAAATGAGCAGCCTGGATCCTCAACAAATCTATGGCAACATCTCATCTCATCTTACTTTGCCTTTAGCTGGAATAGGTTTTGAAGGCTCATTTGCTGAAGGCTGGAAAATAAGAAAATATCTTTTGATTCATCAAAGATCATCTCTTGCGTGCAATACCCAACAAATATAGCCTAGTCCAAATTTGAAGTTCTGTCAATAATGTAACACATACTGTGTCAAAATCTCAGATCTCTGGCTTCAATAGTTTTGTAGTACTGCAAAATATTTCTTAACATCATTCACTGAAAGAAGCATATATTGGAATGATACAATTATTTGTGCAGGCGATTCATGAAATGTCACTAGTGAAAAAGCTAGCGCTCTTGCCTGACATGAGCCAATGCCACACTTTTGAACCAAGCAATATCAGTGACAAAGGCTGATAAAACTCTATTTTTGACTACACCTCAGTAAATTCTAATCCAGCAGATTAAACTCTATTGTACATTAAAATGTATTCACCAGCAGAGCATACTTCCAAAGAATCATTTTGCTAACAATTTTATGAAAACTAGATTTTTTTTGTTGCTTGTTATATAAAAATCGATATTTTGGCTTTCATCTGAACATTGCAGTCAAGCGAACACATGTCACATAGCATGCATTACATTTGTGAGGTGGTGTGATCAGCTGGTTATGTTGCCGGATTTTGGATGAAAAGGTCATAGGTTTGAATATTGCTCTGATCACTCATACTGTTAATGCATAGGAAAAAATAATTCATTTCACACACTCTTGCGTCCACTCATCTGCTAAATGGGTAGCTGGCTAATAATGAGCAACCCTTGAATGGCAATGGCATTGTATGCTCCTCCCAGTACTGAGAAAATTACTGAGTAATGTAGTCTATCATAGTGGCAATGTGAAATCATGTGGACAGGCACTGCCTACATTTAAGACTTACAAATCTCATTTTTACATCATAACTTATATGATGGAATCACCATTCATACTGAACACAGAAGGAAGAAATAAATAAATAAATAAATACAGCTACTCTCTTATGATGCAGGCCAATAACAAATAAAAGCATGCCCAAAATTATACACACGAAAGTTCATAAAGGAAACTAAATATATGACCAACTTTATGACTGTGGTGTGAGCGAAATGACTCAGATTTAAGATGAGCCTCATATCTTTTTCCTGTGTAACCAAATCAATGAAAATCTTTTGCTAGCTACTAGCACATGCTATAAACGAAACTTTTCAACTCTTCCAAATCACATGAGAAATGGGCAAAAAAACATTCCTGGCAGTGGTTATGTGCAACAATTTCTGACTGTGCAAACTTTACTCATGAAACATCAGGAAAGAGAAATGGTCAGAAAACTTTCTAAGCCTCCCGAAACATGGAATTTATTTCTTACCTTCAAGATTTTGAAAGAACAAGTCAAATCTTCTGAGACTATCATGACGGCAGCCGCATTGTCAAACTCTCCACAGTAGTTGGGAGCACTGAATATTGTGACAAGCTGGAAAGCAACACATGTCATATGATAAGATAATCTGCTGCATCACTCATAACTTTCAAAAGGATCAGCAGCATTACCTTTGTTTTAATAACACAGAGGCAAAATATGATTTTGTAAGATGAAGTCTGCTGCAACCACATTTGAACTTAAAAAAATGAGGAATTGCCTAACAGCATAATGGACAGTTAGAGGCACTGTCTCTGCATTGTAAGCCTAAGGATGCAGTTACATCTTTGTTCTCTTCCCCACAATTTTCCACCTTTCTAGCTATGCCACAATAATTAAGCACTTTATAGCTAAGCAATCATGTAACATCAAATATTTTACTTACCTTTCTTTTCTCAAAAAATGCATACCCATCTTCCACTACCTGTGAGAAATAAATGCAAAGAACATGAATTCAACAGCTCAAGGGAAGGTTTCACTGTTGATTAATGGCTTTCATTTATTTTGGTACCAAACAAGGAAACTGACAAAGAACTGTCCCAGCCAAATTTTATTACTGTACCAATGACCTTCTGGACAAACCTTGATGCAACTGACAAAACGTTTAGTACTTAAAAAATGCACTGTTTAACACTTCAGTGTGCAACTTTTCATACAAATTTCACTGAATTTAAGAAAACATGTTATGCACCCAAGTATCTGCAATGCAACCTGAGAGAAATGAAAACTCCCAGAGTGAAAGAGATGACATTACTTGCACTTTCAAATGGAAATACTGGAGACTGGAGTTTCACTGCAGTATAATTTGAAGGTACTCTAGGTAAAATTAATAGTGGTGAAGGCACCATATAAATGTCTGATCTGTGTAAGACTGAACCTGTAGTTGGACCTGGGACTAAATAAGACATAGTCTGCATGAATCTAGTCTCTGACTGTGTTGGTAGCTTACAGGTTTCACCTAGATGTCTGAGAACATTACAACCAACCTGATGAGCTCTGGCAATCAAGCTACAGCTGAAGCGTCGCAAGTATTCCTTTACTATGTCACCTCCAAATGTGTAGGATACACCTCTGTCATTCTCACCCCATCCTGTGATATCCTGGAGACAATAGCAGGGAGCACAGAATAAATCTTCAAATCAGAATCCATTAGTCTACACTCTATCACTCTTAAGTAACAGATGTGTCTAAGCACTGTTGGGAGAGGAAGCAACTAAATTTACATCCTCTCTTGTCCCACCTCCCAGTGGGAATGTGCAGCATAGAGTTTAAAAAACTGCCTAAATCAGTTGCTTTAAATCTTTTGGACATATTCTGACCACAAACCGCTCCACGGCAAGGGATATATCGCACTGCACTTACAAACAACTGTGTCTAGAGAGAACCATAATTCTTGCATCCCACACTGTTCGCAGGCCACTCTTCTAGCCCTATAGCTTCTTGCACCACATGGTACTTAATGTAGGACAATTCTGGGGAGTGGGAGTCAGAGGGTGCTGATAATCTCATTCCTCTGGTCAAGGCACAGAGAGGCCCCTCTAAATCTCCTAAAACTCCAATGTTTAAATGAGGCAAACAATAAAAATTCTCTACATTCTCCTCTAACCAATAATTGGTTTATCTTGCCAAATTTGGGAGATATACATAAAATGTTGTGTATTCGTTTACTGGACATTCTCAAATCAGCAACAGATTTTGTCCTTTATTTAGTAGATTGGGAAGCTCACCTCTGGCTGCTAACCTGCTCCTGATTATATAAAACAGTCTATTGCCTCCTTTATGACAAAAGGATGGTGGCACTTTTCTACAGAACCACCACTGTTTCCATGCCATTCTAAATGAAGTAATCAGCTTGTTAGAGAGCAAAGAAACCCTAAATGTTCCAACACTCATACAAGATAATGACAGATGCTGTGTTTTCAACAAAAGCAAGGTAAAAGATGTGTTTGACTTTACTAACATATATACAGTAAAACTGGTGATGCAGGGACACTCAAGGAAACTTGGAAAAGCGGTCCCAGGAAAGCGGTCCTAGGAAAGCGGTTCTTAATGACAGGTGGTCCATCATTGCAGGGAAGACGTTTATAGGTGTTTTCATGATTGGGTACTCCATGCACATTGAGACAAACACTATCTCTTAGGCTGTACACCTTAAAAGAGTATCACAAACTATCAGGCTCATATCAGATGGCAAAGATGTTGGTACAAATACAAACTGCATGTACAGTATTAAAGAGCCAGGCACCTGAAAATACTTTTTTCGCCCTTTACATTACAGCACCTTGAAAGCCATTTACAACTTTTATATGGCCTTCAGCTTAATGATCTCTGTTTTAGTAATTTACCCCTCATGTTTGTAGAACAGCTCTTGGTAATAGAAATAACAGAGTAATAAGCTTGCAGCTGGGGCATGTCCATCTTCCTCACAAAAATCTGTAAGCTTATACATGTCATTTTGGATTAAAAACCTTTGAACGCGGGAGAAAGCCTCACTTCAGTCATCAGGTTATATAATTATATCTTGCCTGTCCTTTCCCCTTCCCTCTTTTACCAAGTACCCAATCACGGACAGTCATGCAACAATTCATTACAGCAAAGTCTGCTCATCAGGAATAAAAACTGGTCGCTCTTCCCGCCTTGTTAGAGAATGATATATAAGACACTGGATAAGCTACTCCCCCCACCTCTCTTCAACGGTTTTTTGCTTTGGCAGCCAGGAATGGGTGTGGGTAGCTTACTGGGTTTTTTCTATCCTCAACTTACTTTCCTGGCAAGTCATTTGGGAGGCTGGCACCTGTAAGATCCGTAAAGTCCTGTCAAAATCACTTGCTATAGATAACTTGATGTGAAATCTGAAACATACTGTTTGTCATTCCATGATAAATTTGTGGGTGGTTTTCAGAACAAATCTTTTCTAGCACAGGTATCTGATAACTTATGTTACCTCATCAGGATCTGACCATAGGATGTCGCATAGCAGTCCATGGTCTGGCACATCACTTGGTCTGTGAAGCTGGCGGATCTAAAATTACAGCATGAGTACAATGTTGTGATCTATTTTTAAATAAGAGTATGGATATAATATTATAAACTAGCTTCAATCAAGACATAAATATAATATTATGAACATACGGACATGAACAAACTACGAACTACTGTAAAGCCACATAATGAATATGACAATATGAACAAATTATGAACTACTATAAAGTCACATCATTAATATGACTTATAATTCATATTTCTTTCCTATGTCAGCTTACTTTTAGAATATAATTGAGATATCTTTTGAAGTACAAAAGATTATTCTATATCAAATAAATAATTCAATCTTCATGTTTCTTGGTCGTTATCTTAGCTCTGCATGAATTTTTATTTTTCATTACATGATTAAGAAGAAGTGGCTAACATATGGAATTAGATATAGAGAATACCAAGGAATTTGTCTAGGTTAAGCGTTTGGTTGTCAGCAATTACATTACCTGGTCCAAGTCGGTTAGATCTGGTGAAAGTCCTCCATGCATGCAGAGTATGGTACAATCAACTATGGCAGCTGAAGATAAAATAAAGTCATTAAGCAAGAGCAATGGTTAAGATACCATCTCATCCTTTTCAAAGATTTAAAATAAACTCAGCCTTTCCCTGGACTGAGCACTGGGAGGAAACAGAAATAACAGTAAGGGTGACATTGTGTAATTGACAATAAAATTGTCCGAAAGTATTGATATTTTTCCTATTTTCTCCTATACATGAGAGTTTCCATAATATGACAGCACTTCACCTGAAATTTCAATTAACTCAAATGAAAAGAAAATCCTTGCCCACTGCTTTCTTCATTCATAATAAAATACTGTAACCTGATACAGAGTTTCAAAGAACTTTTGATAAAACGACAAGAGAGGAAAAACTGAGTTACTGCTGCCGCAACTTTCCTCGCCTTGTCCATTGGTAGTCAGTTGTATAGAGATTATGTTAAATATTGCCTCAGTTGAAAGTGATGACAATGCAGGGTGATTCTTGACATCATGCAGGTCATAGACACAACATACTGAAATCAACACTTCCAGCTATTGTGAAAGACTATTTTGTTTCCCTTTGTATTGAACAGTTAAAGAATAACACAATACTCACTTAACCCATCAAGATTTAACTGCTTCCTTCAATTTCATGTTAATAGGATTCTATTGTAATGAGGTAAACTATGCATGAAATACTTACAATACTTTTAAGAGATTAAAGGGACAGGGCTAGTTATTTGCTTCAGGGTCTTACAATTCCACACTATATTTTCATAAAATTAAAATCGCATATATTTTCTCTTTTGCCTGACTGGTTCAGAGACACCCACTTCATCCTGCGTATGCCACCATTACTTGTGGTGCATGACATTAAAAACCAAAACTGGGTAACGGATGATTGGTCCAGACCTTTTCTGCATGTGCCTACACCAACTGTCTGCTAGCATTTCTTCCTTTATGACATCACACAACACGAGTAATGGTGGCCTAGGCTGGGTAAATCCCAGGTGAGAATACATGGTTTAAAGTTTTTGAACAAAATAAAGGAATTTCTTAGTGTGTGAAGCAAATATCTACCCCTGTTCCTTTAAAGGAAAGCCTAGTATTGAATAATGCCCTTTTTCATAATGGTTTTCAGCACTGAGCCCTTTATGCACTTTGCAACACTGAATGGATGAGATCAATACTGGCAATATTGATTGAGATTGGCTGTTAATTACTCATTAGGAGAAAACAGGCTCCTTGTTAACTGTTATCCCTCTCCTTTTAGTTCTTACCATCAAGGAGAGCTTGGAACCTTCTCCCTCTGTTACTCCCCCTTTTCACCTCCTTAATACCGCAGTCAAATCACTGCCTTCTCTAACAGTCAATTTTCACACTAAGCTGCAGCTTAAATTAGTAAATGCTTGTTGTTAGGGTAATCAGTACTGTTGCTAACGAAAATGCAATAATCAATTACTCTAGTACTGAAGTAGCACTCCGTAATGGAGGGTAATCAGAGCAGGTGGGGAAACTTACTCAGAGGGGGTTGTATGGAGGGGGGAATGAGACTGCTCATTTGTTTCTGCTCTCATAAGAAAACCAATCAATCAATACAATCATCTGGAGTCAGGTTTTCAAGCATAACGACCTGTGTGTAGGCTGAACAACACTATTAGCACTCAGACATGAAGTTTATGTGCAGTGTACTATGAAAAGGGAAATTTTAGTCGGCAGCGTTGATAATGGGAAGTCAATACGGCTTTAAAGATAAGCTGTATCTTCTGTAAAAGGCCATAAAATATCTGAAGTCAATCTTCCGTTTAAAATATCACCTTATCTCAAAAACATAAAAAATTCTGCCAAGATTCTTTTGAAATAATTGTAAGCTCAAGCAGCTTGGTGCAAAATGAACATTAGTATGAATGTTACACAGACACTTCATTATTTTGTTTTCTGATACCAGCCTTGCAGTATTACATGAACTGAACCCATTGTGCAGCACAAGTAAAGAATGTGAAGCTCTGTATGGATGAATATGTTTATTATTAATGAATAACACTTTTTATGGCAAAATCTATTAGCAGTTATAAGTTTAGTTGCTAAATGCAATTTCTAATAACAGCTTTTTGTGTATATATATTAGTGAGGTTTACCTAATATTAAGATGATGTGGCAGAATAATAGAGAATTTGTGCATGTAGACTTCTTGAGTGAGTACTTAACAGTGAGGTTCCACTGCAGCTATGGAAGGTATTCTGAGTTTCAGACTGAATTGACTGTCTTCTGTATGCTTGCAAAGAACCAGTGCTCTGCTGTCATTACTGAGTGAGTCAAGATTTTGGTTCCACACAGTTCTCTCTGAACAGCCTACAACTAAAAAATGATTGTGCATTGTGGCATGTTGATATTCTGTAACGCTGACAAATTATCCCTCAATAAGAGTATATCACCAAAAGATTCCTATCTACACTCCATTATAATTACAACACTAATTGTCCATTGAAATGCATCCAGAGTAAATACGCTCCAATCATCTTCAAGACACTGAGTGTGTCTCCCAAATTAATGTACCCGAAATAATGAAGCACCAAACAAATCATAAAAATTCAACAAAAAACCTGACAAAACCCTTCATGGAGCAAAATACATGTATGCCTATTTTATTCCTTACAAACAACACAGGAGCTGTATGAGCTGCTAATATGAGAGCAGAGGGTTGCAGTTTTGCATACACCACTGGACTGCACTCCTATGTACCCTGAAACTCCGGCACATTTCGTAAGCAATAAATCAGGACACTCCCACACAGATCTAGTTTCAGGATTATGGGTAAAGTTGAGGGTAAGGTTGAGGGTAAGGGAAAGAAAGCAAACTTGGGACAATCCTTCAACATTATTACTGTCTATGAATTCTCTCATGTGTGCTTTCTCTTATCAAATGCTGGTTCTAGGCCTAAGCCAAGGTCCAGGTGGAGCATCCTGTAATACTGCGCATAGATGCACATGGTGCCAGTCTCATGTTTATGCATAATTTAAGGGCAATATTATGGGACTCTCCCAAGAGCTTTGCTGATAGTGAGGAGTTGGGGGCAATTTCACAAACAAAACTGAGAAACTGACACATTCCCAAATTACATAATGCTAATTGGCGAACCCTCTATTTGATCAAGCCTTACCTGAGCTTATTGATGAAATGTTCCATGTGGATCTTATTGGCAGTCATAGCCATAACTCCTATACGTCAAGGCTTACAGGGGAAGATAAGATTGAGATAGGGCTTCCCACCAATGCAAATCCACAATAAACACCTCTGGTGAGATAGCTGAGGTCACCCAAGCAAGTAAGACTCATGTCTGATGATGATGGTCATTATCTAGGGAAATTAGTATAGGTTTCTGGGGTTCCCTGAACTGGGCAACCATTCTAGGGGACTATAAATAATCCCAAAAATCAACAAACCACTTAAGCAAATAAACTTTGAAAATGTTAATGACAGATCATAAAGAATACTCACAGACTGGTAGGCAATTAAAGCAGTCAGTGAAGGTCTTCCACAGCTTTATATTGTAGCGCCTCTTACATTCATCGTAAAAGCCATATATCCTGAAACAGATACAGTAAATGTGTCAGTGCAATACTTCAACAAAATCAGGACTCTTTTCAAATATATGTAATAAATAAAAATCAAAATCTCTGGCTGGATGCATATTTTTGAGGGTGGGTTTGCGTGGTATAGACATCCACATCGTTCTGAGTGTCTCAAATTTTGCAAGACATCCTGATATAGTGAGGAAGGAAATGCTAGACATTTTACATTGGTCCCAGGTGGGTTCTTGGGGTCCTAAGTAACTTAGAGAGGCCCTTTTGTGCTTAAAGCACGACATAGGAACACAATGGACAAAAGCAAAAGGCATGACAAGCCCTGACATAAATGGCAAGTGATATTCCATGTTCACCAGTTATCCTGTTATTGCAACCTGTAACTGCCAAGTTGGTGCTGTGAGGTCAAATTCCTCAAACATCTGATCAAAATAATTTTGTTATAACAAAGACATTATACATAGACAATATATATAAGTTTGCCCCCTCCAACACCGAAACCCTTACCCAGGTAGTGCTGGGATACCTAAACTGATTCACTATATAGGAAAGCTATGAGGCCATCAAGTGTTCCTAAAATTGAAAAAACACTCTCTGCAACCAGCAAAGAATCAATTTCATCTTCTTTAATCAAACAGAAGTTTGACTTCTTCTACATCTGTCCATCATATATATTTTTCTGCTACAACATGTCAAATTCAACCATGGTGATTAAAATACTAATATAATCTCAGAACTCCTTGAGATGATTAGGCATTCCTTTCATTAACTACATTACCTTACCTATTAATAGAAGCACACTCGTGGTTGCCCCTCAGCATGAAAAAATTTTGAGGATATTTGATCTTGTACGCTAACAGTAAGCAGATTACTTCCAATGACTGGCGTCCCCTGAAAAACACAGTCAGAGGTACGGTCACTGTTGCTTCAATAGCAAAGCAGCTAACTACAAAATATGGTTTTGCTACTTTTCTCCACAGTGCAAAAGTAACGTGCTATTTCTCATCAGCAAAGAGTGCAAGAGTGGTGTGCTATGACAATCTAATAGCGAATAGCGAAAATATTCTCCTCATCTCACTTCTTCTGATTTGTTGAAATACATCTTATCAGATGAAGAACTGGACCTTTATACTTCTGATCTTAAGTCAACGATTTTCTCTGGCTTCCGCCTACATTTTGTTAATGGAGTGTGAGAATTCTTAAAATATTGACCCTCTTTGCATTGTTTACTGTGTTACCATTGCTGCCCGGTGCACCATATGCAATATAACCATATCATTAAATTAGAGTAACCTGTGAAAGACTGCTTTGGGACAATTGATACACAGCAACTAAAAAAATGAGTTTTTTTTGTTTGGGAGAGGGTTTTCACATCATTTTTCTTACTACATGTACTTTTAATATTGCTGGCATATCTGGCTTCACAACTTGTTTATAAATGGTTAGTATATTCGGCAGTATCATTATGCACTGAGATCTCTATGATTATACATTGAACTTTTTCTTTTTTAAAGGAAGTAGGCATCATTTACATCCATTATGTGATATACACATATGCACAATAGCATTAGTGACACAGCAAATATGTAGTGAACTACAATTTTTGACGTAGTAAAAGTGTTGTGCGCTACAATTTTTTATGTTGTGAAAATGTAGTAAACACCACAAATTTGAAAAACAAATGTAGGGTAATAGTAGTGAACTACAAATTTAGAAGATGAAGTGATGATGCAGTGAACTTCAAATAATATAGAACTAGTCAAACCCTGCCTGGTACGTATACATTCATTCTGTTATCAACTTAAAGGAAACATTCGATATAAACACAATGACCACCATTTTTACTAAAATGTGAAAACCTGTACTTCATACACATGTTATTTTGAAGCTGCAAGTGAAATAAAATGTTCACACTACCTTGAAAGCAACTCTTTACTTATTCCTGGAATGTAAAATGTAATCATATTGTAAAGTCATTAGCTGTAGAACTCCAGAAACACCATTACATCAAAGACAATTTGCTATTTACTAGAGAGTTATGTACTTTTTGCAACTGAGGTATAGTGTGTAATCTGGACAACTGTAAGAATTCAGAACATATTTTTATCATTCAAATTTTTCTAAAAAGTCTCATATGAGAGAATCACTGATCGTTTTGGATCTTCCTCAGTGTACCAAAGAAAACAAAACAAAACCAAAAAAAAAAGCAGGTAGCATACCTGTCTACATAGTCTCCTAAGAAGAGGTAGTTGGCTGTAGGAGGATACCCACATGCATCAAAATGTCGCAGCAGGTCATCATACTGACCATGGATGTCCCCTACAATATTCACAGGAGCATCAAGTTCTACCAACATAGGCTGTTCCATAAAGATGTCTCTTGACACGATACATAGATGTCGGATATGTGCCTCTGGCAGCTGAACCTAGAGAGTCAATGCAAAAATATGACAACATTCCTAACAACAAATTGTCACCCTCAATACACCATCCCTCAGATCATTCTGTTGAATAATTTGAGTAGTTTATAATAGTAAAAAAGTGGACAACTACAAATCAACAGGTGAATGAATAGTTGAGATAAGAAGGAAGTTAAATCTGATTTAATAAGTTTAATGAAATTTTTGTTTATAGAACCATTTTATAATCTTCCACTCATCTTCTTTACAGTTCAACAAAAGAAGTATGAGTGTTATATTTCAATGTAATAATCTCAATATCTTAAGTTAAACACTTAAACAACACCTGTCTCCTTATACTGCCTAAGGCAACAATATAACAAAGTTGACTCCTTGTGTAGCAACATAAGCCTCACTTTGACTGATTGCAAGACAAATAATTCATATTCATATTACTCGGCATGAGTTAAGGACAGACTCACTGACAGTAAAGCCATCTGCTGGGTAAACCAATTCACAAATCATAACAGTGTTTTCTCCAGACTGCCCGATTTGCCCAGTAAATTTCAAAATGCTCCCTAAATATACACAGAACACATGCTGATCTCCCATGCTATCCTACAAACCAGTTTACATTGCTTGAGAACTCCCAGAATTTTTCTAAAAACGTTCCCTCCCCTCTTNCCCCCCCATTATGACTCATATGACCTGGAAAAAACTTTGCACGGTGTACCAACATAACATAGTTGATCACTGTAAGTTTTGACAAAAAATATGTTACCTGCTTGCCGGGCTGGTTTTTTGCACTCAAGAGCTGAGAGATAATGCTATCGATGTCAATATAATTAGGTCTGCTCATGGTGTTAACAGCTCTTGGTTATTGTCCTGGTAGTTCAGAGTCACTGCTGCCTGCTGCCAAATCAACTATGAGAAAAACAATATCAAAAGTATGGTTATACATGTATTTCACTGAAACATTTCTTCATTCAATTATTCACAAGATACGCTGACCAGACTCAGTGAAGTTGGAAAAGTTTTGTTGCACTACTTAGGCAAAAATAACCAACATTAAAACCTGCATATTAGTTTTAACAGCACAACTTTATTAATGATAAAGTGCAAAGCAGGTCCAATATTACCTCTTTGCTAAGTGATGTATTTTAGGTATTCATGTCAATATCCAGAGACTTTCCTGTACACTGTTGTCCCTAACCCTTAACCAAGCACACAGTGGGAAAGTCCTAGAATACTGCAAATAAGGATGAACATATGTATTATATGTGGCAAAGGGATTAAAATGATAGAACTAACTGCATGAACAAATCACAAGCTGTGCTCCTGCTAACGTCCACTGCATTTTGAGTATTGTCTAATGTTACCTCAGGCAGTAGTAAGTTATTTCCTGACCAATATCATAACTTACCGTCCTCTAACCACAGATGGCTCAGCCTGATCTTTTAGCTTACATCCTGCCTTATTAGAACCTGTATAGAAATGATGAAACAGGCCAAATATTAAAATAAAAATGGACTTCATTTCAATGCATTTTCTGTTAATATACTCTAACTGTCTACAGATGCAGGTATTGATTTATAAATGTTCCTTAACATGATAACACTGCGGTAGACTTTAGTTTAATAACAGTAACACTCTAATACAAAACTTTTTGTGCAATCTCATAATATTGTTTTGGGGGATGGTTGATGATCCATGAGACGACATAAATCATAAAAAATACACTAAGAACAGGTTTGATAGAAACTTTATGGGAGGACCCCCAATATGTTTTGTGTTAAGATATTTCATATCCATATGCCTAATCAGTGATAATTTTCGGCTAGTTTTGTACTGAAAGGGTTTTTTTTAACAAAAGTATGTTTAAGTTTAAGTATTCTGCTGTTATGCACATAAAATGAAATTTCAAATTATAACTTGCAACTTCTATTTTCTCATGTTGATGGCAAATCTAACTCCTCACTGTCTTAGACTGTGCCTGTGATGTTTCAGCCCTCTGATAGGTCAGCTGTATCTTGCTAAATTCAACATCAGATTTTTAAGGTGTACAGGCATGCAAAAAATAATTTTCAGTTTTCTAGTACTTTTTCCACCTGAGAATTATCTACATTGGCAACAGAATCAATTTTGCGAAGAAAGAGCATTGTTCTGTTATTGCACACATTTTTTGACGCTATATAAAGAGGGCCTGATTTTACCCTTGTATCAAGACTTCCCGATGTCCAAGCAGTTGAGGCTTGTGGCAAAAAATGATGACATTTTTAAAAGTTCCAGCAGCTACCGACAACTCTACCTGATAATGTAAGCTAATCCAGCTTTCAATTAAGATTCTGATAATTTAAATTCAAAAAGTTAAATTCAACCATGTAAGCCAAGTAAAGTATTCTGCATTTTTACTGTCTCAGCATGATTTTGTTTGACAAATCTGATGCTCACAGTGGAATTATAGCGGATGAATTTTCTTAAGTAATACATGTGTCTAAACAAAAACATTGTTCTGTACTGCATAACACTCTTCACTACATTTTGATCAAAGGTAATGCATTAATCCTTGCAAGAAAAAATGTAATGGGTTGCTGTATTACATTTGCCAGGTCTGCTTATAATGGACCAATATGCTGAAAGTGAAGAGAGCCTAGATCTAAGAAGAAGCAAGACAAGGCTTGCATGAGGGTTAGAGAGGAGAAAGTACCCATTGGAAAGCCATGAGATTTAGATATAATCTAAATATAACTCTCCCTTGGGTGTTTTTTCATCCCTAAAACTGACCCTATGATCAATCTTGCCCTAAACCAACCTTCAAGTCCAAGCAGCACACCAGGACCCTGGGATTTTGCCAGTAAGATTTCCCCCCAAACCTGATTTGTACTGAGTCAATGAGTGTAGCAACAAAAATGCAGAGAAAGAATAGCCCGGCAATAGTGTTAAGTTTAAGGTTGGGAGAAGGGTTAGGGGCTGGGTTATGGAAGAAAAAGCAATCTTGGAATAGTCCCTAGACATCACCTGATCACTATCTAAGATTAGAACAGGCTATCTCTTGGGATAGCAGTGCTACCTACAGTAATGATACAATTACAATTGATTCTTTTCTCTTCCTGCCCATAGCACTCAACCAAGCACTAAGTGCGAGAATCCTAGGATTCTAGGATGTGCCAGTGGCCTAGTCTATGTCTGCTCTTTGAATATGCCTTCATGATCACCTCCCATTGATAGTCACAAAGGTAAAGACCCAGCCCTCAATCTCAGGTCAGCCAAGGAAAACTAGTCTAGTTTATTATTATTTGTCTAGATCTCGGTCTAATCTAATTCTATAGTCCAAAAATCTAGAAATGGTCACACAAATCGTTGATTTCCTCAAAGACGGCTTGACTGATTTCTTTCATTTTTGGATTACAGTTTCATATTGCAAAAAATCTAACGAAAATGACTTTATGGTATCGTTAAATTCCATTTTAAAAAAAATAAAGATCCCTTATATAAGCTATATAAATTCATCCATTCTTAGCCATTTTAAACATATGGGTGTTTTACAATATGAGATTGAAGGTCAAGGAATTAAAAATTTAGACAAGAAAACCCGAAAGTAAATCACTAGAACAATAGGTTATGTGTGAAGTTCACTTTGTGAAACGCACCAAACGTCACCACAAATAAATGTGTTTTATTTCTCATATGACGTCATAGTCTGACTCTAACTGTTGAGTCACGGCAGGGGTGTGATTGAACTTTGAGAGAAAATGTCACTGAAAATGAAGCTCTTAACACAGAAAAACGTAGTGGCACTGTATAAGTATTTTTGTAAGGAAGCCACATGTAGATGACCGTTCTTCAACATAACTAGCCCTGTAAAAAGAGCGATGCACGCATTTGGAATAACCAGAAGCACATTCAACAGATGGATAAAGGAAGCTAATTACATTTTGTCGCCATTCAACAAACAAAGTAAGAAAAAAAAAATTAGACAGTTTTGATAAAGAGGTTGTGCATCGCACCATCCTTGACTTTTTCCCAAGGCAGGAACTTCTCACTTTGGGGAAATTGAAAGCAAGATTACGTCAGAATAATGACAAGGTAATTTCCAAGCAAATGTTGTGGAAAACACTCAGAGAACTTGGTTACCTTTCATAAAGTGCCCTATGTGAAAAACCGCATATTGTGACCGCTCGTTGCAAATATCTTTAACAGGTTTGAGAAAAGCATGAACAAGGATATAATATTGTTTATTTAGATGAGACTTGGACAAATGCTCATCATACTGCAGAAAAAGAATGGATGTCTATTGAAAAGAGAGATATCTAGGGGAAAGGCCCAAGGCTTGTCATCGCACATGGTGGCAGTAGAGAGGCTGGATTAATACAAGGCGGCAAACTTGTTTTCAATTCTAAATCTACGGACAATAAAGACTATCACAGTGAGATGAACAGCGACATATTTCACGAGTGGTTAGAGAAGACTGTATTCCATCATTAGACAGACCGTCCTGTCTTGTCATGGACAAAGCCTCGTATCATAATGTAATTGCCCCAGACGATAAAATTCTGACATCATCCAGCACCAAGCAAGTGATAAAAGATTGGTTGGTGAAGGAGCATGTGCAGTTTAATAATAATAGCCTCAAACCTGAACTTTTAGCTCTGGTGAAACAACAGAACAAGAGAAAGATATAAAGTTGACAAAACAAATGAAAAATTGGGACACACAAGTTTACGCCTACCACCTTTATCATTCCTACTTAAATCCCATTGGGCAAAACTGAGAAATGATGTGGCACTCAAAAATTCAACTTTCAAACTGGATGATGTGAGGAATATTACGCTTTCTAAATTATCCACAATTCATCAACCTTTCTGGGAAAGGTGTGTTCAAAAAGTTCTTCAACAGGAACAAAAATACTGGGAAAATGAAGGTCTGCACATCCTCCAGCCGTCTATCATTATAAACGTATTAGACTCCAGTGACAATAAACGTATTAGACTCCAGTGACTCAGACAATGATGTTGAGATACAGACATCACATCCACAAACTAAAGATCATTGTAACGGTAAGCTTTGGGCGGAATTTTAAGTTTTGTTTCTTGTTATTTGCAAGTTCTTATGGGCTTTCTCTAACAACAGCACCGATTTAGTCGAAATATCGATATAGTCCATCCATGGTTTGTCTATGACTAAATGAACTGTATCTTTATTGCTGCGGTGCTGTCCTTCGACACTGCCGTTCTTATGTTCATTTGAGTTCCCGCACCCCTGCTTAAACTGTTAAATCTTATAACTACACACCTCTGTGTGATTTTCCACCTCTTGACCTTCCGATTTTGTGCTGCTAAACTCTTTAATACGTTAAAACTTCCTTTGCAACACAAATTTATATAGCCTATATAAGGAATCTTTACTAATCTAGATCTAGACTAGACTAGTCTATTAACGGGAATTATGACACCAAAAAATAATTTTCGTTCTGATTAAGACTAAGACTTTTTGCAATAGGAAACTGTATTCCAAAAATGAAAGAAATCCGCCAAACCATCTTTGAGGAAATCAACGATTAGTGTGACCATTTCTAGATTTACAATTTACGACTACTATAGACTTGTAGTGCCAATGTTATCAATGTAGCCTGGATTACTCCTAGAGTCCTCGACTCTTGAGACTCAAGCTTGTCTACCGACTACGGCCACATATTTTTGCATTGACCTTTTCCACAATTTACTGGGCAAGTCATGTTCTCGGTACACATTTACTTTAAACTTTATAATTAGCGATGCATGCGCACTAACATACCACTGTTTTCGGTGCATGGTGCTTAACAACTGGTTTTATTACTTCAGTTCTGTGTCAAGCACTGGTTAGCCCGTCTGTCGGTCCACATCAAACGTAAACATTATTTTCATTAAGGTTGGACAGAATGACACCATCAATGTATCGATATTCAACGGTGTTTGCAACATTCGAATCCCTAACGTTTTAGTGACGAGCATTAAACGAGACTTACCGGCGACTCTGTTGATACCGATACGTGGGTTATTCGCTGTTTCCCATAGTGTTTGTGAACACTTTAATTTTTTAAAATTTGTTGTAAGTTTAGACTAAGGAGAAATTGGTTGTAACTAAGACACACATTCATTATGGTTCAGACAGGTCCTCTCCTTAGGAGCATTTTAAGCTTTTGATACCGACCCTCGCCGCAGATTTGAAGGGGTTGTGGAGTAAAATGTGCAGCGCGGTGATTGTGTTATGATATATACTAAATACTATAGCGACACAGCAGAACACATCAAAATAGGGGTATCTCATTGTATTCGCGATAAACTTTTAATAGAATGCTTTTAATAGTTTCCATCACTAACACTCGATATACTTCACAGATCTACAAAAGGTGAAAGGTCGGTTATAGAAAATTCGAAATTAGAATTCAGACTCACAGACAAGCAGGAACACTGTCTTAATCAAGGCATAATTTTAATCGATTTGAAAACGGCAAATCTTAAGTCGATATTTTGAGGACCCTGCAGCAATCCTCATTGAATCCTCGTGCTGTCCACTGTATAATAATGAATGGAAATACAAACGGCTGTAGTTCAACAGAGTTTTTAATAAAAAGGACCACAGTATAAAGGCATATTTCCAGAAGTAGCATTATGTCAAGCAAACATTCCAGGAAATATCATTTGGATCGAAAACAAATCTTGAAAGTTTTTGTATATTACACTTCCTATTTGAATCATTCGCTTATAGAGCCACAAGATGCAATAATCGTCTCAACAGACGAAAAATAATTGCGAGTCTTTAACTTTAATGGTATACATGGTGGTACGGTAGTTGGTATAACATCTGTTCTGAAAAAAAAAAATGATTGGATAAAAGAACAGGGGACGTCAACCGAAATGAAAATTAGGAATGGGCGATATGAATATTTCGGTGAAGTTTTACAGAAAGAGGCTTTCGATTTCTTGCCAGGGGAACTAACTGTATTAATTATTTTTCTCTTGCATAAGTTTGTCATTACCTCCCATAAAAAGGCCATTGGAGCACAGTGGTTCTTATTACATTATAGGAGACATGAAGTCAAAGCATTAACAGGCACTTCAGTTAAGTTTATTGAGTCTTGTACAGGCGGACTTGGAACAAATAATACAGAACACACCTGATATATGATACATAATATGTGCAAGTAAATCAGATTAGTGTACAAGTTGACACTTAAATTATAAATACGCATGCTGGATGGTTTACCAGCCTTTCACCACATTTGCCTAACGCCTCCTTCATATACATGCATCTTTATGAGATTTGGGCCTAGACTAGTACAGTTGGGATGTCGACTGAGGGCACCTAGCTTTCAGAAATGTCCATGGACTTAGTTAAATGACAATATTCTTATACTCTTACATCTTCTATGAACATCCTGATAAAGGTTCAGACGTTTTCCAATAATTTTTCCCCATTGCACATAACGACGATCTTCGCATAGGACCGACCAAAAGATCTTTAAATTTGACCAAATTTGGATGACGACCAGAATAGGTAATTAATAAGTACTGTATTAGTTTCTTCCTCTGCTGACTAAATATAAAATTAAAACAAGTAAGGTGCACTCCTCTCTTTTGTCTGTAGTGTCTGCAGGTCTACTGCGCAAACTGCAGCCCATTATAATTAAGTTACAAGTTCAGAAAAGGCAGATCCTTTATAAGTGAATGTGATATACTTGTTTATCGCATACCATAGGACCTATGGCATTTTAAAGGGAAGAAAGAAACAAAAATAAGACTTTTGTTTGCCCCATAGGAAATTATTTTACAGTGTTATAAATCTCCTTCATAACAGACATATTATGCATATAAAAATACTATTACAAATCGCCGCCCATATATCAAATTGTCGTAACCTTAAGTCATAATTGAACTTACGACAGTATTAATCCTGGGCGAAGAAATGAAACCATGACAAAGTAATTGCAAGTAATGCAAGTCGCCGTGCCGTGGTGCCGTGTCCTGTTAGCACTAGCCAGATACTCATTTACACTACACCGGAGTGAAGGGACAGACAGGCAAACGGGTGGGAGGACGGGCAGGCAGGCAGGCAGGCAGGCAGGCAGGCAGGCAGGCGGGCAGGCAAGCAGGCATTGGCCTAAGTAAAAATTAAATGTAGATTTACTTAAAACTTGCTGATTAGTGGAACTTTAAATGCAGAAGTTACGAGATGAGTTAAATCTCTTTTCATTGACATTTTTATGTATCAAAATTTGTTTCTTATTCTAAGTAAGTCTAACCTTCCATCAAAGTTTCGTACAAATCGGTTGGTAACTTATAAAATTACCTAGCTCCTAAACAACAACAACAAAAAAAATGCAAACAAACAAATAAAACAAACAACTAACGNACAAACAACTCACGGGGGGGGGAAGCAAAGGCTCTGGCGGATGTAATAGGAAGTTAAGGAAGTTAATGGTTCCCAATCATCCATGAATGAAAAATTGTTGCCCTTTCTCCCCGACAGCTTGCCTTTTTGCTAGGCCAAGGTAAAACGAACAGGGTAGGATTAGAAATTAGAGCATCAGTCAATGACTAGATACAGCGGAAATAAAAGAAAGCGGGAAGCTAAAAGAAAAAAAAAATCATGCGCCGCCCGGGAATCGAACCCGGGTCGCAAGAATGGGAATCTTGCATGATACCACTACACCAGCGGCGCTCGATGACGTGGGAACGTTATTTGCATTATATTGTTGCAAAACGTACACCATTCGCAATAAACATTATACAAACTTTGGGTTATTAAAATTTGTTACATGTCATCATTCTGATAATTTATATATGTATTCTATTTACATGATATATTTATATTAGTGCTATGCTTTTCATTTTCTCACAGTGCGTGTTGATCTTGGCCTAGGCTAGCCTAGTCCATCCATCCGTCGTGTTAGAAAATCAGTGCGCAGAGCCTATGCGCAAAAGACTGTAAACACACCATAGGATGTACACGCTGCCAAAAGGCCCAAGTAAAATTGTAGCGAGCGCCCGCCGAGGTGAGTCAAATAATTACTTCCTTGCTTGTCTTGAGCGTACAGTGTTCTTTTATCTTTGTCTTTGGGTAGTGAATTCCATTTTACAGGATCGTTCTGCGGTTTTTCTCTACAGGGCCCCATAGACAACTTGATTTTGAAGGTTACGATACGCGAGACAAGTTGGTCAAATCATCGAAGAACGGTGAAGGGTCTGGCGATCAAAGCACAGAAATGAGGTAATATTTTCTTGTCTTTTCATCTGTTTGTCATCTATGGTGTCACATGTTTATTCTGGTCAGAAAAGCGCAGGTTCGCAAACTGTGCCATGTTACAACATGAAACGTGCCCTTTTTGACCCCTATTCTGTAATCAGAACACTGTAGGACTGTAGTGTAGGCAGTAGGATGGCAACAGCCCATGGTACGGTCAAAGCGGCTTTCATCATCAGCTGGCATCGGGAAACAGATGCTGGGACGTAGGGCCTGAGACATCTTTGCCTTTCCATAGAGGCAGTAGCATGGGAGTAGAATTTCATGGTTTTGATAAATATTGCAAGTATATACTTTGAATTTGAACCTACATGGTACATTCTGAACCCAATAACTTTTGAATAAGTCAAAATATTATATTTATCTCAGTAAGAGGGTTCAAAATTGTGAAGTAGAGTCTTTCTTTGTGTATCCCCACAAACAAACAAAAAAATATCTTTTAATTTTATATCAATCATCCCTCTTTAGTCTCTTTAGTCAGGAGCATGTTATAGGATGGCACACATATATTATATGGAAATCCTTCCATCTGTCATTTCCTGTCACTGTACAACACTACAGGGTCAGGGCCAGGGCTTTTAAATTATGAATATTCATATGAAATTGTGGGCATTGACCCTCAGTGGACACACCTAATCAGTATGATGACCTCATTAAGTCCAGTTTGTGGTTAGAAAACCCTGACACATAGTAATGGCAGTGGTGATCACCTTTGTAGTTTAGGAAGAAAGGTAACACTCGCCTTTTTTTACCAGTGGACACCTGGCTTTGTATTACTAATATAAGAAGGAGAAGACCTGTATTGGGACCGCCCCCCGCCCCCCTTTTTCCTACATGATAAGTGACAAGGAGTGTCTGCTAAAAGTCAGTTTGACTATACTATACTAATTACTATATAGTAGCTCATAACATTTAAGCTGATCATAAAATGGGATAGTTTTGAGTCAGAGAGAAAAAAGATGCACTGTAGAGTGCTTGGTTTTGCTGCTTGTCTGAGACATCTGATGATTTGCCCATTGCCCCGAAGTAACCAAATGGAAACCGCATATCTGATCATTAAAAATAAGTGAACTTGAAGCATGTGGGTTGGTTTTAACTGAATTAATTTAAACTCTATAGCGGGGTAACTAATCAAGGAAAAGATTTTTTGGATGATACTATATTTTTGTTTGGCATATGATGTTTCACTAATTCACTTATTCAGCTGAAAAATTGAATGTGACGATGTATTAGTAGGATTTGTGGTTTAAAAATAGGATCTGTTGGAAGATCTGGTTGACTTGGCAGTATTCACAACATTTTACTGTTTTCTTTCCTCAGTCATCCCAGACCAACATTCAGTCAGGCCAAAAAGCAAGTCAATTATAGGAGACCACCACCACCAAGCAATCAGGATCCAACTTTAAATGAAAATCATAAAGAAATGGTTACATTATTAACTAGACGTAAGTAATTATAATAACATTCACTGTTTCAGGTATGAGCCCCTTTGTAGATTGATGTTTTACATGTATCCTTTCTTTGAATGGCCCACAGCCTCACATTCTTGACAATGCAGATCTTCCCACAGATGATGCTTTCCATCTTTGCTTTTACCAGATATACTGTAGATTTTAACTATAATGAACCTCATTTACATTGGCATTAGATACAATGGAGCCTTGTTTAAAGTGGCAAATTTCAAAATTCCTGTTTCTTTCACTTATTATTCCTCTGTAGTTTTCCCCCATCCTTTTTCTTTCTAAAAACTTCAACCTAGCTTTCAAAGAGACCTTGGTAACAAGGGCCAAAGCTCTCTTGCCCGGTTGATCCCATTGTATCCGAGGTCCACTGAATAATAAAAGAACTCCGACTTGTCCATCACTTATATCAGACATGTCTATAGTCGCTGAAATGTTGGGTGATATTTGGTCTTGCATGGATGTATGTGCTGCTGGACTGAATCAGAATTTGTCAAACTGTAACAGCAAGGTGGTCTGAAATCAACACTATATGTAGGCGTTATGCTGTTGGACATTTGGTCTGGCACTTTCTAGTTTTCTGCCAGTATTGGGCAGTTTTTACCAATCACTTGGATCTTGTGTCCATAAGTGCATTAACAATCTTTAGATTCATGTCAGTGACACATTTGTGGGCCAAGAAAAAAAAGCAAATTGCAAACTGTGGCCTCCTTCTGGCTCATCATGCACTACTTTACACTAGTACCCATAGCATCAAAATTGTGAAAATCAATGTCATCAAAGTTAAGCCCTCCAGACATTCATGGGTACTTTTATGTATATTTGATTTTCATTTTAATGTCTCCAGAAAATGGAAACCCAGAACGTTGATACTTTATGCAATCTTTAAGTTTATTCTTAGCAGTACATTGATGCCACTGGTTTTGTTTGTTTCACATGATCAGATTAAGATTTAATGAGAAAGTGACATTGATTTTTTTTTAAATTTCTCAGAATGGAAAAAGATACAAGACACTGCAGGCAAAGATGGAGGTAATTGAAATGTCTCACTTGTAATGCTTTAATAGTCCCTTTCACTATGAAAGAAACTCATTTTTCAGAAACAGTTTTTTCCCATTGAAACTGCTGAATACTTTAAGTTAGTCTTAATATGAAACTTCGGTTTCTTTGGATAAAATTTGATGTGGAATTTGACAATAGTATTTGTGGAGACATGAACACCAGCTCATCAGGGTGGCATTGATAGAACTGGTAAAAATGGAAATGGAGACTGTCACACAAACAGTGTGTTGTGATAGGCACAGACTCCAGCAATATGTTGAGAATGGAGACTGGCAGCTCAAGAGCTGAAATATTTGAAGAACACAGTATCAGTTAGCAACCTAAATCTGCTCTCCTGAACTTGCGCAGGGAACAGTATAGTTGATCTATTGGCTAAGAGTGCTCAGGTGTCTGAGATAATAAAATTTGACAGGATCAATGTATTGAAAAAACTTACATTGATGAAGGAGGAGGTGAAAGGACTGAAAGAATACTCCTACACTACCTACCAAGGATGTCAGTAATATTCAGATGGAGGGGAAAAGGAAGAAGGTGCAGGCTTGCAGGAACTCAAGAGGACACAATCAAACAACAGTAGGGAAACTCTTTGCTGGGTTCTGAATCAAGGGAACAGAGTATTTATGGACCTGACTGGAGTGCAATGATGCTGTTTCCGTCAACAAGTAAACAGATAGAATCAACTCACTATATGGGTCACATTGTAGATTGTATCAAGCCTCATTTGAATATATCTAACTTTTTCATGCCAAAACTGAGCTGTCCTGTATGACTTAGAGAACACTATCATATTCATACTGGCAGTGACTGCAGAGAGTAAAAAACTCGATAGCATGAAATCAGAACAAACGCAACAACCGTTCTTGAATCTGTTGATCACTGATGCTATAGTATAACACAGTAACTATTCCCATGAACTCGCAGACTACATTTGAAAATAGGTGTTCGACTTTTGATCATAACCCTTTAAAACTGGCATGTATTCAAGGTATTTTAATTGTGTATTTTAAAAGTTAGGGGGTGAATTACATGGTCAGGAGAAAACATTGTCTTTTTGTATGGAAAAGGTATGCTAATTATTGAGTTATAATTAATCCTGAGGCCCACCTTTGCACATAATAACTATGTATACTTGTTAAATGAGTACTTAATATTGAGGTTCCAATTTATGTCCATAAAAGTGCTGTAATGTTAGTTGTTAACCTGCAGCATAATCACATTATGGGGCACTGAAATTTTGTTTTCATTATTTACAGGCAACCCTTGACAGAGCTGCGAATTAGAAAAGTACTTTTTTTTTCTTTTGTTTGTTTCAGACTCAGGATATGAGATTTACAGAGAAAAGGAACCAAACAGGAATTTGGAAAGTAAGTACAGCTAAGTGAGAAACAATCAGGGACAAGGAGATGGAATTAGACCC
>JAWQUT010000038.1:1274470-1301432 GCA_033807755.1 Ellobium chinense | reverse complement strand
CCAATCGTTCTTGACCAGCCGCCTCACTCCTCTTTTTGGTCGCAAACGCTAAGAGATTTGGGGGGGGGGAGGGGGGGAAGCGTTATTAGACACTAATGTTGCGCCGCAGGGCCCACCTGCTCTCCTTAGACATACTCCTCACGTGGCTATTTCTTTTTTATGCCGGACAAAGACAGCGAAATGTAACAATCTCGGTGTTGATGCAGACCTGATAATGGGATGAGCGGGCTGGCTGAGAGATCGGGGATTTCGGTTCAGCCGTGTTACTGCATCTTGCGGTTTCGGTTCATCGCTTCTTCTGTTACTTGCTTAAAGAGGGAAAAAAGTCGGGGATTTATTTTTCTTTCGGCTTAGCCGTGGTTTCGGTTCAGCCATGTTCGGTTTAAGTGTGTTCGACTGTATTTTTTTTTGTCAGCTTTATTTTTCTGATTATATTTTTCTTTAAAGAAAAGTTTGGCTGATACTGATGCAAGACTAATTTTATCTGGCTGCTTAACAAATACAAAAACACCCATAATATAGCAGGCTTCTTGGATTCTTGTCTGTTCTCACTCCCTCAGTGGATATGACAAAACTGGTTGTTCATTGTATGGGCAATGAAGATGTGGAATTTCTTTGTTGTTTGTACATATATATGTATATGTATACAGTCGACGGATGAGTCTGTGTGGTCAGAGGGGTAAAAAAACTGTTAAGATTCAGCAGTACCTTTTGATAATTGCCCCCTTTAATGCTATCTGCTATCATTGTCATTAATCACCAAAAATAAATAGATCAGCGCTGTGACAACAAAGATCACAAATAAATTGTGGTGAATTTGCCGATTGGTTTCACATAGCTTTGGATATCTTTGGGGTTGGAAAATTAGATTGACTCAACAGGCCAATTGCTTGACTCGGTACTGACTTAACCAGCTATATTTTTAATAGGCATAAACTGTGGTCTCATTCCACGAAAAAACATATGGGTCAAAAACATGGCTGACTCATGCAGCTTCGACATATGTGGAGTTGACTCTATTTTCCAGTCCGAATGCAGTGAATGAAGCACAGAGATACATGTTGTTGATGCATATGTAAAAAGATCATAAACTGTATTATTCTCTTAACATATTTCATCAGCATATTGCCATTGGCATCCACAATTTACCGTCCTTTTCATCTACACAATGCCAGTCAACGCAAGGCATCACATGGCAACATTCTTTACATTACTATTTTGAGAATGTGGATATGAAGGATATTTCTTAATTTGCACTATGTGGATGAAAAGCGTTATGTGGAACATGTTCTTGTACACATCAGCAGGGATGATGTATTTGCCTTTATTTGCACTAACTTTCCACACATTGCTGGTGTGCTGAAATCATTACCATACTTTATTCAGGTTTAGGCCAGAATCGAAGTGTCTTGTCATTTCTAAGGTCAAGCTATAGACTGACTTGTGAGAACATATGAATTTCTTTGTGGAATCACAGTTGTGCTCTTCGATGTAAAGATGTTTTCCTGTATGCAGAGAAGAACAGAGATCTTAGGTGAGTTTGTTAGCATGGTGATGGAATCAGACCAGCATGCTTATAACAAACAAAGTAGATGAATCTTTCCTTTACTTTACTTATTAATCTATTCCTGTGTCGATTCTCTTCTTCACTGAAGATAAGTTTAGGTTGTCATGTTATGCTTATGTGAATAAGTATAAACCACATGCTGTGCTTTTAAAACATTGTCAGTGATTGAGTAAAAAGAGGGGAAATTTATTCACAATCAGACGAGATGGTCATAGTACATCATATTACAGTCAACTCTGATTTATCGCAACTCTTGGGGAGTGCACGAAAAGCTGCGATTAAAGAGTTTCGATTATTCAGTGATTGTTATATGTATAAACATAAATATACTTATAGCATTTTGTCGGTAGTGTTGCGATGAAATGGGAATTGCTGTTCTCCGGGTAGCCATTAAATAGAACAGACTGTAAGTCAGGTAGGCCCAAAAAAGTTTACTTAGTTCAAAGTTTAATGACTTTCATAAATCAAATCTTATGAAGTTGAAATTTGGCACGAGTCAGCAGATGATTGTCTCATATTATAATGCTGCAAATTTTAAATATACATGTATCTAGAAACTATGGGCCTAGCACAGTTGAATTTAAAAGTGTGTCTAAAGTGCATTTAACACATTGGCTCCAGCACATAATTCTTTGATAGGTGGTTTTAAACTTTTCCTGCTGTAACATAAATTTAGCACTTTCGATCAAAGATCCTTGCAACAATTACAGATCATATATCTGTCTGCTTTGCATCTTTGTTTGAAGTTTTATACAGTGTACCAGGTTATTTTTTTAACTTTTGAAATTATTGGATTGTGAATAAAGTAAACATTTTATTGGCCTTATTAATTTTTTTTTTTACTCTGTGTTAATATAGGACTGGGAATAGAGATTTCAGTAAACCCCAGTCCGGCATTGCAGTTAACTTGCTGTCTCTTGCCGTCAAGATGACTTCCCTTAATTTGGAATTTAGCACTCTAGTAGATTTGATCTATTGGCTAAGAAATACACATAGACTGTATGAATGTTTTGTCTTTTATGTAAAGCTTATGTTGTGCAGTCATAATAGCCTACTGTTGGAGCACAGAATTTTACGGCAGTTTTGTTCTCAGCAGTAAGTTATGAACATAGAAGAGCTTCAGATGTATGATTCCACTTCTTCCATCTCTGAACTTTTACGAGTGTGTCAGTGTCCATACATAGCAAGTGCTGTTGTCGGACATATGTCAGTGACATCTGTTGTTGCATTTGCATCGGTAGAATTACTGAAAGTGGACTTACACCTCTCTGAATCCACTCATCTGTTGAGCAAGACATTCTGAGATCAGTGTTAGGCCATTCCACAAATTGTGTTTTGACAGTTGAACCCATTTGTAACTTGTAGCCCTTGGTTGTGGTACCTGTGTCAGCCTTGTGAAGTTTATAGATATTAATAATGCAAGAAAGTAGAAGTTGTTGCTATTTTCGCTTTGTTTTCTTTGCTTTGGGTCTTGGTAAGAAAGTTCCTTGTGCCTTTGCCAACATCATTGAAATACATATATGTAACATGTTGTAATGTATGAGGTGTGCATGTATACACAGAGAAGAGCATGCATACCTTAATTTACATGTCAGATATGTTTTGAAGAATGCGTATGATATATTTTTGTCTTTGTCCCATGAAAATGAAAGCACTTGGCTTGTTGAAGCAATGAAGAAAAAAATGAATAAAAGGAATATTTTTAAGAGATGTGTTTGTTTACTCCTTGTTCCATAGTTTAAGCTGAAACTAGAAGCTTTGAAGCTGAGCTCATCCCATAGTTGCTGTTGATCATCATCATCATCATCATCCTGCACTCCCTCCGCATACTTCACTATTTGCTTTTCTATGTCCTTGTGACTTATCTACATGGACAACAACAATATTAAGAGATGCCACTCTTCAAAGACACATGTCCATCGTGCCAAAGTCTAAATCCGCCACTGTATTAGGAGGTTTCAGGTTTGCAGCTGCAGTGAGATTTCCGGCAGTTTAAATCCTGTGCCGCAATTTTCTTTTCCAAAAGCTGTTTCTTCAAATTTAAGATTTCCATTCGTAATGTATGTTCAGCAGTTAGATGTTTCATTTTCAGCTCATGTTCTGTTTTGTAAAAAGTGTGAAGGGAATCTTGCATGAAACTGGACAACCGCTCACAGCTATCTGCAACCTTCCTCATCTTGCCCAGCTGGTCAAGCCCAGTATGGGAATCTGATCTGAAAGAGACAAAACAAAAGGCCTAAATTTTTTCCTGCAATTTAAAGCTGCGTAATCCGATCGTCTAAGGTATTTTTATAAAGATGCCAACAGTATCTGGCATAAGAGAATGCAGTTTTAATTTATAGTTCCTATAAAATTAGAAATTGATCTTGGGAAAGNGGAGGAAGAAAGGGATTAGATCTGGATTTCAAAGGCTGAGATAGATGCAGATGATTTTGTAGACTTAGACTGGGTGGGATTTTGCTACCCCAGTATGAACTGTGTAGGTAAGGTTACTCTGTCTGTATTATAAAAGACCTTAAATATTTTATAATAGCCAATTCTTTACTTCACATTTAGCAAGTGATGAAACAAAGAGAGTGGGTGTTAAGCATAAAAATAAATTAGAAGTCAAGTGATAACTTACATTCACACAGTTACAGAGAATGAAATAAGTGGCAAGAAGTATGAATGAGAAATACAGGTCCGTTTGGCCATTTGTCTTTTCGTCAATATCCTTGAGCCAAGTGTCTTGGAAATTCCTGGAATCTTACAGGAGCAGACCATTCTTCATTTCTTATTCCTTTATTCATGAATGTTATGACGCCGTAGACAATAATTTTCATTATAGGCCTGCTTCCGGCCGTTCATTCCCTGAAGACAGAAAACTACGCACCAGAGTGTTGATTAGTGCAATGGTGCTGGTGCGGCCATCAGATGGAGAATAAAATACGATGACGTCACGATTAATAATAATGAAAGTCAGATGTTATGACTAGATAGGCTTTTCTGAAAAAAAAAAAAACAACGAGATCTTTTCCCATTTGTTTCTAGACTATTAGTTTTGGATTTCAGCTTAGACTAGAGTCATTCGGGAAAGTATAATAAATGTGTTATTGACATTATATGCTTAGCTTTAAGCCGGTGCTTGTTCTTTTATCCAAGCCCTCACAAGTTCGGACTTAAAAGAAAGAACACGGGTCGACTTAATTAAAGCACAGTATAGTGAATAACCCATATTTCATATCCGACCAAAATTAGGCAGACGGAGAAAGAATGTATGGGACAGAAGAAGTCAAGAGCAGATGTTTTTCTTTTCCAACCTTTCTGTTGAAATGTCCTCTAGTATGGCACGGTGTCTTTTCCTTGAGTAAGGATCCTGACCTGTGAAACAAAGGGTAATAATAATGAGATGTAGTGCTAGAAGAGGGGGTTGCTGCTGCACATGGCACGCTATCTCACCTGCCAATCAGCGTGCGTACATTCGGGGGCATGTCAGCTTCTCGACTAAATTTACGAAATTTGCCTGACTTTCGTAGTTCGAGCTCTGCCTTAACTGTCAGCATAGGCCAGCGCGCAAAGTTAAACCGTTTTGGGCATACGGTCCAATGTCTGTTTATGAATCATCAAGATCTTTGAGACCAATAGTGAGAAAACGCTGTGTAAATTACATTAGCTAGCTGTTGTTGAAAGAGCTTTCTTCGTCATGAAAGTGAAAAAAAAATGACAAAAGCATATTACCAAGGCGACGTGGTGTGTCGTATGGGTGTAGCCCCAAGGCGACATAATATAAACATTTACAGTTGAACCTCGGGGGGAAAAGTTTACTTAGTACTGTACATGTATTTCTTAACTTAGTTCACCTGTATACTGAAATTAAAGTACAATGAATCAGTAGATGTGAATTTCCTATAGTACTTAATAACAAGGTACACTTAGTACTGATATCTTAATATCGAGATTGCATTGCAATTCTGACCTCTAGTCCTCTCTGTAGCAGCAGAAAAGACTGACTTTTGTCGGCCGCTGGAAGTATGAATTGGTTTGCTTTGCAAGCCAACTGAGTCACTCCCAACATCATCACTCTGTTCAGCGCCATCAGAATAAGTTTCACCATTTTGTGTCCCAACAAGGTATGTCTCTGCACCGTGGCACTCATCTTCTTCGTCGCTGGGATCCACTTCTATCTTTGGAGTAACGAGCATGTGTGTAGCTGTGTTCTGATTGGCTGAGACCAATGTTTCTTCCTTGAGCGCAGGTCCATCGCGCACAGAGGAAGTAGAAGTAGAAAGGTTACTTGAAACATCGGGGCAAACGATGTCAGCCGAACAACAATTGTTCTGTTTGAAATCGTTGGGAGCTAAGGCGCTAATGCGCCAGCTCAGTTCAGAAGGACAGGGGGCTGAAGGCACAAGTCTGGATATTCTGTAATATTCTAGAATCTCCTTCTTGGCGTGACTTTTCAGTCTCTGATACTGCTCCTTGATTTTCTGTGGATCCCTTCCCGTAGGAAACTTCGCATTGAATCGCCTTCCTATGTCCGACCACGCGTTGTTCCGCTCCATCACTGATGACAGATCACTGTGTTTATTTTCTATGATATTTTTCTTGGTCTCTATCAAATCGATAAGAACGTTTTTTTCCTCCAGGGTCCAATTCAAACCTCGTTCTTGACTTCTGAAGCTCATGATAGCAATGCCAGAGTATGGTTCCCACTAGGTATTTCTTGTTAATCGATAAATTATCGTGAGTTTACATGTATGCGGTCAATGCTGTGAAGCATGGAACTAATATAGAGACTATGATAAAACTCAGATTTGTAAATCGCGGTCACTTGATGAGGTGACTGGCTTCCAGGTCAGGGACGACCGATCATATTATATAATTTCGTAGATTGGATGCAATACCCCAGTAAACACCAGCATGCCCGAAATTTGGGTTTTGACGACTTTGGACTGTGTATGACCAAAACAGCGCATGGATTTGGGNGGGGGGGGGGGGGGGGGGGGAGGGGGTCAAAGCCACCATACCGAAACAGCGCAAGTTGTCTGTATCAAAACAGCCCATTATTATTGTGCAGTCAACTGGAAAAAAATCTGCTTACAAGACAGGAAAGCCATTCCTTTTAAAGTTTCAACGTCACCTGAGATGAATTTTATACCGTAGCTCAGTAAATTCTAGCTACCTCAACAGGAGTGGTTAAGCTTTATTATTATATACACTGTATTATGACACCGCAGTTACCAGTACAATTTACTTCCAGTGAATCGCTTCGCTAATAAATGCAAAATTTACGAAAATGAGGCAGGTTTTTTTTTTTCTTTTGCTTGTTTCTTTGTNCCTACTTTGAACTGAAAAGAATAAGTGGAATTAGACAACATCTTACTGAAAACGCCACAACAAGATTAGTAATATCATCAATATTGTCTCATTTGGATTGTTGCAACTCTCTCCTGGCTGGTGTCTCAGAGGATAAATTAAATAGATTACAGAGAGTCCAAAATAATGCAGCCCGTTTGATCTTTAAGAAGCGTAAGCGATAGCCCAATGAGTCTCTCTTAAAATTACTTCACTGGTTACCAGTCAGAGCCAGAACTGAGTACAAGATTGCCACTCTGTTAGTGTTATAAGACCATAAAGGGTTGTTCGCCTGCATACATATCGGACCTGGTAGCTGAGTACAAGCCCACTAGATCATTGTGATCTGAAAATGCTTCTTTTCTCCATGTACCAAAATCAAACATGAAAATATTTGGAGAAAGAGCTTTTACGTCCTCAGGACCATTTGTTTGGAATAAACTGCCTAAAAATATTCGTAAAGAAAATAGTCTAAGCACTTTTAAGAAACTTCTCAAAACACATTTGTTCAAACAATATCTTGGTTGACCATGACAGTCCGCGAAACCAAATTTTCTTTTTTCATCTGTATTACAGTACATGTGTACAGAGTGTAGTATGCTTGGGTGTGTGAGCTGAATATTATATAATCTTATTTACTTCTCTGTGTAAAGCGCTCAGAGCCTGTATCTACAGGAATGAGCGTTATATAAATGCTATGTATTATTATTATTATTATTAAGCTGTATAACAGTTAACCACCAACTGGCTAATCAGAAACATCATGAAGGTATTTTTAATTCTTATACTTATAGGTCTAACTAGGTGTTCTTTCTAATTTGAATTACAGTATATGATTTTTGTCTTCTTAACAAACGGCAGAACCAAGCCAGCTGCAGAGAAAGGCTTACCACTGGGGAACCAACCAGAAAATTATTATACTCGAACTCGTATAGAAAACGCTTAATATGAAACTAGCGATAACACGAAACAATTTTTCGGTTCACAAGTAATTTATTAATCCTACTAATCATAATCCGAAATACAATTTTAGTTAAACCCTCTACCACCCTGCTCTTCGGATTACACCATTGTCTTTCTCACTGGATATAAATCACACCTTGCGCAAGCGATCCCACTCACCCCTCCCTCCTCCCCCGTCCTTCCGACTTACTCAACTCAAGGCCATACAAAATATAATAATAATAATAAAGAGAATTTTTTTAGCGCCTCACCCCAGAAAAGCTCGAGGCGCTTTACATCGCATAGATTTCTTTTAAACACCAGCCATATTACAAGCATAAACATACACACTCGCACATACTTATTGCATAATATAGACATGCATTTCAAAAATATTCTTGATACAGCAAGCATTCCACGTACAGACTGCGGTAGCTACTCTAACAAATACTTTACAAATAGATGTGTTTTTAAATGGCATTTGAATGATTCAAAACTGGGAGAATTTCTAATATTTTCTGGCAGTGAATTCCAAATAAGAGGCCCAGAATAACAGAAGGCCCTATCACCATACTTCCTTAAATTAGATCGATAGCTGTTTTAAATTTTTAGATCTTAAGTTTCTTAATGGTGTATTGGGCAAAGTACATCTACCAGGTATGATGGTGCAGATGACTCCTGGGCTCGAAAACAGAGTGTTGCCACTTTATAAAAAATTATACTCAATATAAATAGAGTAATTCATGTTTAACCAATCGCAATTTGACGCTTCATGAAACACGAACTTGACTGCTATGCTAGGAAGTTGACTGATGCAAGCAACACTTATTTTTCCTTATCATGGATAATCCGAAATATTATGGTTACTGCGAATTTATTTGGCAGGTCCGTGCACATTTTATTATCGTGTTCGAATAAAAATTTTATTGCTCAATTTCCACCCCTCCTCCTCCCCCCCCNAAAAAAAAAAATCAGTCTGTGTAAGGCGAGCACTTATCTGTGGCGATACTTTCTAAAAGAAGAGAAAAGTGATGGCCATACACAGGTCGACAATATTCTAATAGTCTATCGGTGACGAGGGAACGCTGTGACACATTGTTCAAAACATGCAGCTCTAATTTAGTGCAATCTAAGCACTGAATACATGCTCTAACTTTAAATATCCTACATATTTTGTGTTAGTACTGTTCTAAGTTGAAAACGAAGTCAAGAGGCGTCAATATTGGCTGTTGAATAACGCTAGGAAAACACAGTCAGAACACACACAGAACCAAAATGGCGAATAATCAAGCAGGCCGCGTGCTGCACTGTCTGTTGGCTAGCAGGCTACTAGAGTAACAGGCTTTCAGGTCATGGCCGCTTCTTGTCGATAATTTTCAGGGGACTTTCTACTCTTCACGTGCGCCACCCTCGGCGTCTGAAGCACAGCCTAAATTAGGCCTACATACGAAACAGAGACGGCGGAAGCAACCTAGATCTAAGTCTGGTGTTCTACATAATAATTTGTTGGGCTTGAAAATAAAAAGGGGAAAGGGGAAAAATGGGAAAGGGACTGACGGAGGAAGTAAGTGAGCCAGGGTGTAGTTTGAAAGCCCTGTCCGTTTATTCTCTACACCATTGCACATGTACATAAAATGGAACGTTTATGCAATGGCCTGTAGCAGATATTATTATTATGGCCTACACTATTTCATTGTTGGCGGTGGGGGCGTCAATAATTGAGACCGNGGGGGGGGGGGGTCCCTCTTGGAGGGAGATTTCCCTCTCTTGCTTTCACTGAATGGGAAATCCCCCGTAACTGAGTGACCATGGTGTTTTAGTATTTTCATAAAATGAGGTGCTCTATGGGTCATGTTAAAGACATTCATTCTAGTTTGAAAGCTAGAAAAAGTATCCTGACAACCATACTGGTCCACAGTGACTATGGTGGAAGTAGTTATGGTAGTAGTGAAGGTATGAAGATGCCAATGTATTTTTCACTGTTGGCTATATTAGGTTTTACACCTCTCATTAACTTATCCTGGGGTGCCGTTTCAAAATACTTTCCAAATATGTAGTTTAGCTCTTCCTCCAAATTTTGACACAAAGAAAAATTCACCTGAACCAGTTAGATTTTGAGAACTTAGGCAGTGAAGCAGACACCCTAATATTTTAGGCCTTTTTACTCAGTAAACAGGGTAACCTTACCCACCTAGCAACAATCACAAATTTTATACTTGACTGACTAAACCTCACCTATTCTGAGTCTACACATATATTTGCACCTATCTAAGCCTTTGAAATTAAAATCTAACCCCGTCCCCCCCTCCCCATGGCCAATATTTTGATTTTATAGGAACTATTTAAAATTGCATATTTTTATGCCAGGTGCTATTGGCATCTTCATACCTGAAAGTGGCTGCGGTGGTAGTGATGATGGTGGCGCTAAAAATGATAATTATGCAACGGTTTTGTGGGAAGGTGTGGGATATTGATGGTATGTGCCCTGTGCTCGTGAGTGATCATCATGGAAATACATGTACTGGTAGTACTGGCTACTTTCTAATGACGTTGATAATAGCTGTCTGAGAGTCTAGCTCTTCTTTATCACCTTTCTCTCTTCTCTCTCTCTCTCTCACTCTCACCTCTCCCCTCTGAATGTCTATCTCCCCACCCCCTCCCCCCACCCCGGCCCATCCGTCCAATCACAAGGAAAAAAAAAATATTTATGATAACAGAGAGGTTTTAGTTTGGAGCTCGGATCTCCGTCGAACAAGGGTAGGCAAGCTCATGTTATGACATTTTCTGCTGTTGCGATGATGTGTGTGTGTGTGTGTGTGTGTGTGTGTGTGTGTGTGTGTGTGTGTGTGTGTGTGAGAGAGAGAGAGAGAGAGAGAGAGAGAGAGAGAGAGAGAGAATACCTGTTTCTGCATAACGGTGCATATTGCTGTAAAACCCTGACTCAAACAAACACATAACGGTCTACTAAGGATCCAAAGTTGAAAATAGAACCTGTATATTATCTCTCCCGCAAGTCCGCATGTGATACAGTTTTAATGTGCTTAACAGACAAATATAACATCAAATTCACTCAACATTGGCCCAAATTTTTGAGAGATTCAGCCTCTCAACCTGTTGCTCAAAGCCAAACAAGGAAGCAGATGTGGTTTAGTCAGTAAAATTGGGATATAATAACTGGTCAAAAGTCTGACTCGTTTTAATAGAAAAAGATAAATGGAAGGTTATAGTAATACTGTATAAACAACTCGTATCATTATAAAAAAAATGACTAAGGCAAATGTGGAATGAGCTTGACGATAATCTTAACAACCCCTGGAAGTTTTATTGATGTAGAAATCAAGTACTTTTGTTACAGCAAAGAGTATTCCTAACTCTAGATAGTGGTGAAATATTAATTTCTCTTAGCTAAAGGCATTTGCATGATTACTTCCCTTCCCCCCTCAGACTGCCAGATTTATGTTACATGAATCAAAAGCTCTGTTGTCAAATGAGACTGCCTACTTCATCAAAGAAGTTTCAAAGGAATGGAGAAAAAATATTTTAAAATACATCTGATTTTAACCGGAGAAAAAAAGAAGTGTTGGCAGACATTTTAATTTACTTTTTTTTCTTCATTGTTAATTCTGTCATTTGAATAGATTAGTTTTAATGACATCGATGTCTCAGGCCTAAAAGTGTGCGGCCTCCGAACAGGGCCATCTGGCCCTAGGGGACGCTAAATAAATCCAATTAAGCAAAATAATAATGATAAAAATATCTGAGGTAAAGCTAGATCTGTATTACTTGCAGCTAGGCAGAATGCAGCTTATGTCGCTAATCCAGTAGCTGAGATACATGTATCAGAATAGAACCACTCGGTATCAAATGTTCGTTGCTCAAATCGACAGTAAAACCATTTCTTTCTGTTTTAAAATATGATTTTGTCGGCAATTGGTCAGAAATTGTGTATATACTGATTTTTTTTTTTTAAATGAGGCATATTAAATTAATTATACAATATTTAAAAAATAGTTTCTCAATTGCGATTTTCTCAAACTTTTTATTCCATAGCGTCAGATAACCTCCTGCCACTCCAAAGAACTATATTTCCGGCCAGAATAACGCTAGATCAAAACGTTTTTTCACCTAATAAATATACATACACTGAGTTTTCATGTCAAACGAATAACTTTATTTAGCCAGAGAGCGACTTAGGTCTCATTTTGACTTGCTGCAAAGACATAGGCCTGCGCTATGGTAATAAGATATCCACTTAGTCACAACAAGACCACTTAGCGACATGAATGTCATTAAGAGAAGTACTAAGAAAATGCAAACAAAAACAATGTTTAACGAAGGTCTGCATCATGAGGTGGACTGGACAATTGAAGTGGTCTCGGCAGATATTAAAAGAAAAAAAACAAACAAACACGTGTGTAGTCATAATACATCTTGCAGCCTGTCAAAATGAGGCCTAAGACTAAGACGCTTTTTTGACAAAATCATGTCTTAGGAATGATATAATTATGAATGTTTACATTAAAGGGATAATTCTGGACCGAGATATAGTTTGAAGTTGCAGCGAATCATTTCCACGCAATGAAAAATATTCTGAGAATATCATGATTTAGGAACACATTTCCACTGTGAATTCATCTTTTCAACATGACAAAAACTTAAATTTATCTACATGCAGTTACCATTCTCACATAAAATCAACAATTTTTTGCACAGAAATGATTTTACACATACTTCCGACAAAAAATGGATACTGGATGGCCCCTATCACCTTCAGAGCATGATATCTCAGTTTGTAGTCTCGCGACATAAGCCTGATTTTGACTGGCTAAATGACAGTTAAGGGCTGAGACTTAGGAGGCTGCTGTGTTCGGCTTTTGACACCTACAAGAAATGCAGTTCTTAAATTTTCATTACAAAGGCAATGACAGCAGAATTATGTCTTTGATCTGCATTCAGGGCAAATGGCAAGACAATTTAATGCATAAATAGGCCTACCGCTGGATGGCACTTTAATTATTGAAGCGGAAATTAAAGTTAAACAGGTATCAGCCTAGACTTAACCCCACTATATTTGAAAAAAAAATAAATGAACAACACTGCACTCTTGCGATACGAACGATTGTCATCCTAACGCGAATAACCAGTGTGCAAGGGCGTCACTCATCGCACAGATTAGCGAAGAGAGAAAAGGTGGTTGACTGATCGGTGGATGGGCCAAAATACTCGATGAAGCTCCAATCCTTACGCATGTAGGCCTAAATGTGGGACAAAAAGCGTCTGACTGATAAATGGGCCTGGCTGGTTCTGCTTTCAGCGATTCACACTTAACTGATGTTTGTCTAGTGGTGTTGATCACTTCACTGGTGACGAAGTGTGACTGTTCTGATTGTAAACACATGTCTTGTGACTGAGCACGAAAATAATAAGTTATATGATTCCAGTTAAAAACCATGCGATTGTTACGATATTTGGCTTCCAAACAGTCTCGCTTAAGCGAAACGCCATACTGCCTATAATACACATTTAGACAGTAAAAATTCCGCTCCCAGAAATCGTCTCGCTTAGACACGATGTCCCGCTTATGTGTGTCCCGCTTAAGCGTGTTATACTGTATCTCCATATGGAAAGGACATCATTTAATCCAAATCCTCAACATCTAGCAGATGGAGAACATGCCAATCAAAGCCTAGAAAAGAAAGAGGGCCAGTTAGAACTTGTGTTTGACCATAAAAAAAGTCCTATTTGTTTTGGTTAACATGGTCACTCTAGACACTGACAGGATGGTAAATTTGTGAATTATTGCTTTCCTGCTGTTTATGACCGTGTAAAGCATTCACCATTGTGGTGAATTAATTTTTCGAGAAATCTGATGCCTTGCGATTTTCATACATCATTTTTTTAAAAAGTGTCTCTTTGAATTATATTTTTGGACGAATTCTAACCATTTTTTATGCAAAACGAGTTCATTTTAAACTAACTTTACTCAGCTAAAAAGTTGCAAAATTTGCTTAAAATTCATGGTCGTTAGCAGATGTTAGAAATTCTCGTCAGTATTTTGCTTCATGGGCTTATTCCAGTTGAGGATTTAGACCGGAGCATTGTTATTATATAATTACCGTACTAGGGTATCACTGATAATTGATATGAATGTAAGTACCAGCAATTTTCTTGGATTTGTTTGTGCTTTCAGAAATGATTTGATATGGCGTGAATGAAGTTACCCCACTGCCAGATGGGACTTCCGTGTTCAGAAGTCACAAAACCGTCATTGCAAGCTCTGCAAACATCCCAACGACAAAACCAAGAGTCTTTCATAGATAAACACACCCTGGTGCGTAAGCAATGTAACGTTGCGAGGATCAAAATGCCACCCAACATTTCAAGTCCAACTTTTTCACAGTAAATAATTATAGTGGAATGGGCTTAAGGTTGTTTATATTTAGTATTTGTACTGGGGGGCCTACGCTATAACTCTCAAAGGGGGGGGGGGTNGGGGGGGGGGGGTTGGGGGGGACGGAGAGGAAGTGAAGAGTTAAAGCCTCAGAGCCTAAGAATCACTAAAAATGACGGCAGCAGTGAAGAGAGGGAGGAACACAAAGAGAAGGAGACGGAGGAGAGGTGGAGAAGGAGAAGATGGGGGAGAAACGGGGAGGAGAAGGAAGTGGTGGAGGAGGAGAAAAATGGGGATGAGGAGGAAGGGGAACAAGAGAAAGGAGGAGGAGAAAGAGGTGGAATAATAGGAGTGAAAGGAGAAAGAGGAAGAGTGGAATTCTTGATTAGACAATAAATCCAATTTCAGTCTCAGCAGAACGAAGACTGATAGCGGCTACAGCGGTGATAGAACAGTTATGTGGAATGAGGAGGCTACATGCAATTTTTATTGTTAGGAACAGTCGAATCATCGCTTTACCGTGAGAACAAAATCACACAATCTTTCTCATCATTCTTTAGGCAACGTGTTTAGCTATCAAGTGTCATTCCTCGAGGGGATCAAAGCGGAGCATAACAAAGGAAGCTTTATAAAGGTCTGTGATTAAATCATGTAATTAGACCAGATCTCATTTTATTTGTAAATTGAAGAGATCTCCTCCCCACAGAAAAAAAAAATGTTGATCTTATAACACAATTTGGGCTGAATCGCTTTTCTTCAGTTAAATAAGTCAAGACTGAGCTGAGATGAATTTTTTAAACAAGGTAATGTTTATCTCTAAGAACGCACACAGCACTTTTGTCTTTCTTTGCTTTGAACAGTATAGCCGACAGGATTTTGAAATCTGAGGAAGGAGAAGGTATGGAAGAGAAAAGAAGGGATATTTTGTTAAAAGAAGTTATATCGATCCGATGTACCCGTGAAAAGAGCTTTGCAAATGCACTTCACAGCAATGCCATCTATTTTAATAGGCTTTGGAGATGGATCATGAGATAAATAAGAGCGTAGAAAAGATAAAGGAAAGATAAAACCATGGAGGATCGAAAAGCGTACTCCCAACTGATTAGTCTAATGATAAGGTATTGTCTGGAGTCTGGACAATGGTTAAAAATATCGTTGATCAGTTTGTAAAAAAAAAAAAAAAGAAAGCAAGTAGACTAAACCACTGGGTGAACATCGCCGTAGATTTTTGAACACCATGTCTTTCCCTTTGATTTTGTGAATGAATCTGAAATCTGAAATCTGAAGTACTTTTACTGCAGTTGGTGTGTTCGTGTGTGCAGGACGGTTTGGTTTTAAAGAAAGTTTCCACCAGTACTAGCGTATATTCTTTGCTCCTATTCATTGAACGTAAGTTATTAGATCTAATCAAGATTTGCCGCTGCAATTCATTAGTAAACCTTTGAACATCATTTTGCTTAATAAAACACAGTGGATTATGTAGAATATCAATGAATGAAACCTGGAATTGTGGCTTGCGATGCCCGGATGTCTCGGTATGCATAATGACTGCGAGTAGTCTTTTTTAACTTTTGACCGAATCGTTGCCATCAGACCTTTGAACGTGCACCTTTTGTTGTTCAAACATGTAAACCGAATAACGCACATTTTAACTGCTTACTTTTCTTTTTTTCTTTCTTTCTTTCTTTCTTTCTTTCTTTCTTTCTTTCTTTCTTTCTTTTAAATTCCGGTCAAACTAAGCTTTGATAGCTCTAGATCTGCAGACCCGTCTGTTGCACCGTTAACACGAAGTGATAGGCCGATAATAAATTTTTAAGTATCGGCATTCTCTGTCATGCCGTCGTGCTCTCATTATCGATTCTGTTTCAGTCCGGTTACGCAACACAGGGAGGCCATTTGATAAAGTTTCGACAAATTGGATGTCCTTGGTCATCTGATGGAGACAAATTGTTGCTACCAAATCGAAAGTATCAAAACATCAGAACTTGAGTTTTGATGCCGATATCAACCTTGCTGGTTATCAAAAGTATTGATACTCATTCATGATAGTATCTGTCCTCGTGACTACATAAGTGTTTTTTATTTCTTTCCGCGACATCCGCATAATGATTTTCTCATGTCTGAGGGCACAATTCTAAACTAATCCAAAGTGACATGACAGGACTGCCCATGAAAGATTTTTGGCAATCCTTCGTTTGGACAGAGAAACATACTATAATCGATAACGTCCAAATAACGAAGAGTTTTCACTAGAAATAACAGGTTTTGCGCTTTCCTTGAGGGTTACTGTCACCTATAAATATCTTCAACGAGTAATAAAGCCCTTTGAAATTGTTTGAAGGGAACTTTTTTTCCGTGGGAAGTAATTTTCACGAGTGAAGGTCAACTCGCAGAATTCGCGAAAATTAGACTCTCACCAACACACACACACACACACACACACACACACACACACACACACACACACACACACACACACACACACACACACACGTATATATATACATATACATATATATAAAAACTTATACAGTAATCTAATGTTCCTTCCCGCCCTCTTCCTCATTCCTCCTTCTCCCAGGCCACAGCCCACATGACGCGATATGCAAACAAAAGCCTGTGACGGGATAACTTTATGTGATAAACTTTCTTATTACCACCCTTTTGTTTACAGATAGCTGTGTATATATATCTTCGCGAATTCCATAACAATATCGCTAAGAAAGGGAACAACCGCATATCCACTTGTTTCTTGAGTGGACACCGTCCTCTAAGTAAATATCACCTCATACTGCTAAGCCTCTTGGGGTGATAGGAGAGCAGGATCGTACCTGTTTCCACCCCTTTGAGGATAGAAGTTCTAAAGTTGCAAAAAAAAAAAGGACCCCTTCGTGGTTGTTTTAAAAACAGACTATTATAAATCTGTAATTAGTAAATTAAGAGTCTGAGGTCCATTTTAGTTAAACACTCAAACTCAGTGCACGCATTCACTGAGTTATATTTCTTGGTGATAAACTAGACTACTCGCAGTTTCTTAGGCAATATATTAGGACACTCCCGCCTAGAACTTGATTTAGGGCTGTAGCAGAGGTTAGGTGTAGGGTTAAGGAAGAAAAAGCACACATAGGACAGTTTCTAGATATAGTCATTACTCATTGTCTAGGAACTCTCTTATGTGTGCTTTTTGTTTTCTAATTCAGGCCTTAACCCTAAACTGAGTTCTAGACGGGGAAGTGAAGCATCAAATGTGCGCGGTGCCCTTAAATATGCTGTAAGTTAAAATCTAGTTTTAGTTTAATGCATTCTTTAAGGACAGCATCATAGGTCTTTCCTAGGAATCTTTGCTGATGGTTAGGGGCAGAGGTTGAAACCCGGATGTCCGGCAAATTTCGTGAAGAAAACTGAGACGCGGCCAATTCTCTCTCCCCTTTCCCCCCCCCCCCCCCCCCCCNNTTCTAGAATTTACACATGCTGATGAGAGAAAGGGATAGTTGTTGTGTGCATATGCAAAGCTCCATTCTTTGCCCTAGACCCCCAGTCTCTCCCATTCCTTCCCCTTCCTATGTAACGCTAGGAAAGGTAGTATACGGGCCTGGTGCTGACAAGGAATGTTCATTGAGTCTATTATTAGTAGATATAAATTGAACTTGTTTGACCATTGAGAGGAGATGACTCCGGTCTTTCAGCGTGACTTCGATTTTCTCCCCTTGTCGGACTGACGCCACGTCAGAAACTATGGTGATAAAGGACTAACGAGCGAGTCTGTTCGAATGTGGAAGACATACAGTAAAAGTATTCCTGATAAGAAGCTAAGGTAAACTTCTTTCTTACTACAATATTTCTTTTCCTTATGTTTCCTCTTTCGTCAGTGTACTTTTGCTTTCCTTCTTTCTTTTGTGCTTTGACTTAGCCTACTATTTATTTCTATTGTTCCTTACTTGTCCTTTCCTTTGTACTCGTTTTTTGTTTGTCTTTCTATTCTTTCTTTCTTTCTTTACTCGTCTTTGCATCGTAGATAATGCATGCATTGATAAACGAAATCCTGTGAACAATCACGCAATTTATTGCAAGTAAAGACTGTTGTTGTTTAATTTCGCGACTTTTGTTGGGCACTGTTGGGCATTGGATGTTCTCCAAGTTCGACTAATCATAACTCAGATAATAAATTCAACTCTCGTTTCTTTTGTGTGTGTGTGTGTGTGTGTGTGTGCATGTGTGTGTGTGTGTTTGTGTGTGTGTGTGTGTGTGTGTGTGTGTGTGTGTGTGTGTGTGTGTGTGTGTGTGTGTGTGTGTGTTAGTGTATGTGTGTGATTTGACGGTTTCCATTCATGGAGACCCTATTACAAGATCGACTGGGGTCCTATGTCGGGCAACTTAAATATGCTGTAAATTAAAATCTAGTTTTGGTTTAATGCATTCATTAAGGACAGCAGCATAGGTCTTTCCTAGGAATCTTTGCTGATGGTTAGGGGCAGAGGTTGAAAAACCGGATGTCCGGCAAATTTCGTGCTCTTGTTATACAGCTCAGTTACATGTTACTTTGGTTTGCAAATTAGCGGCGGTAAACATTGTCACGTCTGCAAGAAAACTGGCTTGTGCTTCATAAAGTAGGTTATCACAACTCTTTTGGTCTATTTTTAATCGTTACTTTTATATTGGTTAAAAGAAATCTCACAATGGGAGAGGAAGAAGAAATTGAAGAGGAAGGAAGAGAAGAGGAGGAGGAGTGGAAGAAGAAGAAGAAAAAGAAGAAGAAGAAGAAGAAGAAGGAGAAGAAGAAAAAGAAAAGTCTGACCTAATTTTAAAATGTTTACTTTAGTAGCATGGTCTAAGCTGGCGTTTCCGTCAAAAAGGTAGTTATTCTTGGTAAAGCAGGCCTCTTAGGGAGAACAAAGATATGTTTTGATATGAACTAGGATACGACAATATTTACGGAAGTAAGGGCCACCGATGTCATTCCTGTGTTGCTAGGAACAGCGCCTATCATCCCTTGAAGAGGCGGACTGTACAATACTTGCAGATAATCCATAAGTTGTTTTGCTTCCGTCCTTCTATCATTAAAGGGATATGATAATTATTTGCCCCAATATCCTTATAAGTTCACATTATTTTTTCATGAAATTTAAACCGTGGTTTTGCCTGACATTTTTTAAAAAGAAAACATCGTAGGAATGTCGGGATTGTCACCTAGTGCAAGTCGCCATTGCTCGTGCTACATGACGTCAAAAGGCGAGTGGTCCAGATGAATTGCGCATCCGCTTACACCAATCATCCATGAGCTTTTCTCCCTTTGTGACCTCAGGCAACACAAATAGTGGCGGCGTACGCCGATTGAAAATTTCGACATTCCAGCGATGATTTCTCGGAAATGGTCAGGTGGAGGGAGAATGTAAGCGGTTTAATGTTTTTCTTTTATTCTTCATTTATTAGGCTATGAAGCAAATATCTACCCCTGTCCTTTTGATAACTTAATGATGGGAGCAGCTAGTCTCACCTTATCACTTGGTTATTTTCAATGTCTAACTGAGCAGCTCTAGCTCAAAGGTAGAACTGCCTGCTTTGCTGTGACTAAATATAGACCAATTTTACCGGTCTCACCTTTGCTATGGTATCACCTTCTTACTAAGAATGGTCAATGATCTGTCTTATGTATCTTTATGTATCTTACACATTGACCACTTGACCGCTGAGTTAACAGTGTTAGTGGCATATAAAATGGTGGATAAAATTAATTGACTCCATATACATCCTGCTATGACATATAAGTACTTATTTTAATTATATCTTGGAAACTATTCATCAGGAATATTCCGGCATGTTAAATTAAAGAATTTCCATACTGAATTCGACCGTATCGCAGCGCCGCTCATGCGGACAATTTCTTCCGTATCGCTATCAAGGAGTTATATTACATTATTGCGTTGGTGCTTTAATGCATCCTTAGTAACTGTATACATGCAGAGTTAATGCAATAGCAAGATTAATCAAAATCCTGTTGTTAATGCCGAAACTCTCAAATATATCACACCGTATAGTCAAGATAAAAATGTGTGGTTCGATTATTTTCTAAATTTCAATCCCACCGGTACGCTTGGAATGACAATAAAAAGAAAACATACTTAATCCCAGCTTGACATCACACTATTTTTGAAACGTCTTATGATTTAGAATCATAAACTAGAGGGTAACACTAGGATCCTGCAGAATCTAGACTATAAATTGAAACCTTTAGCTTGCCTATGTAAAGTCCACGTTCTGCCCACTATTAATCATAACCTGCTGCCCTGGGTACGCTTTTAAACCAGAATTTGGGGTTATAAGTCTACTCTGTACTGTTGGATAATAGCAAAACAGTGGTTGACATTGGTCATTGGTAGGTAGTACCAGTGAGACATGATAGGCTGCTGTCCGAGAATATAGAAAGGGCTGAACCATTCACAGGGACTGACATTAGGTTCACACAGCATGTAAACCCGTGACTGAAGATTTCGTCGCCCAACTCATGAAGGGACGCTATTGAGCGGTGACTATTTTCCGAAAGTCCCAAATAGGTATACTTCGGAAATCAATCAAGGAAGATAAGATGCTTGAAAATTTGACTTGTCTAGAGTTATGCTCCTTGGGCTACACACAATCCAGCGTTGAAGCTATCAAATTCGTCTTCTCCTGGGCTCTACGTTTTCACGAGATGGCGTATCGATAGCTATGTAGTTTCGGAGATATTAAACTTTTTCTGACCGGGCGTATATAATCAATTCTAAAACTCATTAAAACTTTTAATCGTCTCTTGAAAAACTAGCAAATGTCTTATACGTCCCTTCGTGAGATCGACGACGATTGAGTTAAAGCTAAGCACCGTCTATTAGCGGCGGATAAGGGGTAAGGAGGAATGAAACATTAAAGGATATTATGGAGTCGGTGAAATAGATACGACCTTATAACGAGCCCTGGGCAATATACTGTATCACATTATACAGCATTTTCATTTATACATCAATAATAATAATAATAAAATTCATTTATAGAGTGCTTATCCCTTTAAAATAATATAGGCTATAAGTGCTTTACAGTACACACACTAAACACACTAACACAAGCACTCATACACACAAATATTACAATAGTGATTAAACCTGATACAACTCATCCAATACACAGCACCATTAACACAAACCTACTTGCATATATACACACAGAGTAAGCATGCTCACTGTATTTCCATGAAAAATTTCCTAAACAGTTAAGTTTTCAGAAGTGATTTGAAAGATGGAAAGCTTTTAGCACTTCTGGTGTTAATTGGGAGACCATTCTATATCCCATTACAATAGACTGTTTCAGTGAAATTTGATTCTTATTTCAAACCTCCAAAATTGGGCAAAAATTGCAAGTTTTGCTTCCAAACATTAGGCAAGATTCGCAGAAGTTTTAATATTTACATCATAAACGCATGAAATTTGCAGGCTTAGGATAGTGTAAAACAATTAGATTGTATTTAAATGTATTAGAAACAAAAACTCAAAGATAAAAATTACAAATATTAGGCCCACAGTATATCTAGATTTAAGCTTTAGAAGACACGGCAGTTATAGTAGTGATCTTTTTCTTCAGAATTATTGAGACTAAAACAAGGAATGTCCTAATACTGCCTCGTATCTGCAAAAGAAACCTGCGAGAGTAGACCATTAAACTTGATAATATAACAGCTTCGAAAATTTAGTGGGGAATCAAAGTAACGTTTCTGTACCAGCTTTTTCCGCCCAAATTTCATAGAATTAGTTTTATTAATACGCTAGGTACTCTAGGCAGTAAACATCACTATTGCTGTGTCTTGGGTTGCTAAAAATATCTCTTTCGATTTGAAAAAAAACCAAACTTACTGAAACTTTAGTGCTCGATCTGTCTTGCTCTCCCACGCACACCCCTACACACGATCTAATTTTTATTCGCATTTCGACTGGAACAATAACTAATGCACCATTCTGCACTTTAGTGTGCAATCTTTTACTTTAAATCCAAAGACAGACGCATCATAATTGCATACCAAAACATTTCAATACTTAGCGCTGGATATACACAAGAAACTGTGAATCGTGTGAACGTACCTTAATGAAATTTTCGGTCAGGGTGATCCTTGGGATTAGATACGTGTCAGGCGCAGATCTGCTGGAACATTTTTCCCAATATAAAAATGAGTCAGTAGTTTTTATACATTTCCGGTCAATCCTTCCTGTTTTGGCTTTGTACATCCTGCGTCAGTCCCACTGTAAAGGGATGATTTTGAATAAATAATATACACACATGTAAAACTGTAAACTTAACTGCCATCGCTTGTTCAGCTATTATGCATGATTCTTGAAAAGCTTCACATGACATCTTTTGATGAAGTTCTAGGTTGCTATATCAAAAGAATTTTTGATATCATAATATTTTAAGTTTTGATTCATGTATAATTTATTTCGTCACGGATGCTTTTTCTATGTGTGTTTTTTTTTTTAGTTTTGCCTTTTTCAGGCTTTGGGGTGTACAAAAGAGGTTTGCCTCATAGTTTCTTTGTGAATTTTACACAAGACCTGTCATCTTTCTCTACATTAATTATCTTTTTTCCTTCTCTCTCCACCTCTCTCTTCTCTTCTTTGACTTTCTTTCTTTCAATCAATATCTCTTTCATTTCACTTCACTCGCTGTCGCTCTCGCTCTGTCTCCCTCTATCTGTCTCTCTACTCACGTTCTCTGTAGTTTTTTTAAAAGAAAGTTTCATTCATTCATTCATTCATTCATTCATTCATTCATTCATTCATTCATTCATTCATTTCCCTCCATCTTTACTTATACTTCAACACTCTATTAGGGAACACAGTAAGTAGTAGAACTGTCGCTTGGTCGTTCATCTATATTAGCGAAGTATCTTTGGATACTGACTGGCAAAAGGTTACACTGAACCAACAGAGTAATGCCAGCGCAACACATCAACGTATACAGTGCACTTTCTAGAAGAATTCTAAGAGATGGCTCACAGGCAAACTACATTAAGAGTTATTTGAGAACTTGTGCATTAATAGTGGGATCTATTACCATCGTAAGAATTACAATAACTTTGATGGTTAAAAGCGACCGAAGGTGCATTTAGCACCGGTGAGCTAGTGTAATTCATACGATGGTAAAATATCCCATCGTTAATGTGCAAGTCCTCCGTTATGAGATTTACCTGTGTTTGTGTGCTGTGTTGATCCTTACCAACGAGAACACAATAAATAACCAGAAAACCTCTGAAGATTACAGGAGCCTGACTGGTCCAAAATCTCTGGTCTGTCAGATTTAATCAAGTTTGAAGTTTCAAGTTTATTTACCTAGTTATAAGCCAACCACATACAATGAAATGTTACATCAATACTAAGGAGTGTAGAAATAATTTATGGTAATTACGGAAATAATAACTTGAAACCATAACGCAGAAGTGGTGAAATGTAGTCATAATTATGTCCAAAAAAACACCAAATGTTCCAGTCCAGTGTTTCCCGGATGGCTTCTTCGGACTCATATTTTGTGAGGCCTGAGATCTGTAATCGAAGGCCAGAGTTAAGAGGGCTTCATTGGCATTAAAATTGTGAAAAATCTAAATGAAGGATATTCACTGTAAACAGCTTAGCATTTAAGCACAGTCGTAGCTCCAGACTAAAGGGCCATTGTGGTCTTTTTCTCGAAACGTTCCTGGTAAATTTTATAAAGTGGCTCAAAGAGACATTTACAATATGGCTCCTATAATCTGAAGCACGCAGCTTCAAACTAGCAAGTGGCAACACCAAACAAATATAAGCCTGTGGTGGTTAACTGCAGTCTCCGTATAGATATGTGATGGTACCACCTGCAAAAGCTACGGCCATACTGTTGTCATGGTACGTTACAGTAATAGTTATGTTGTAGCATGCAGACTTCGTTCGGAAGCGGTACCCGTCGTTGACTCAGTTTACAAGCGTCACATATCTGTTTAGAGTAATCTTGGAACTGTCTCACAGTGTGTTTGGATTAGGGTTAAAGACAGAGTCAGGATTACGAACACGGCTGGAGAGAGAGAGAGAGAGAGAGAGAGAGAGAGAGAGAGAGAGAGAGAGAGAGAGACAGATAGACAGACAGAGAGAGACAGAGACAGAGAGAGTCCCTGCATATTTTCCAAAGACTAACCCAAGGGTTCCTTCTCAACCTTAACCTTGCCGTCATGCATCGTAGGAGAGTTGCAGGATTAGAGATAATTATCAAAACGGACATACGATACTTGAAAACTGAGGTGACGCGTTATCGACATTATAGTTTAGCATCCGGCATTCCCATGTTGTGACGGAAATGGATGTAGATGATTTGGATAAGTCAACGGGCAACACAGTGTGGGGTGGAGATCTAGGATGGGGTATGGCTGGCACGACCAAGAAAGGACTGACATGGGTATGGAAGATGATGGTGAAGATCGTGACTTTGAGGAGCACCACAGGTATGAGGAAGTCTTGATTTATAATATTATTTTATATCGTTACAGTTATAGGTAGTTCGCGTATATCCTGTCCCCCCAGAAAATCGCAGTCGCAAATTACCATAAATTTCGGCATGTTTGAGGCAATTTTGCAAAGTTGGTCATTTTCCGCAAATGTTTGGTGCAAATTTTGCCTAGTTTGACAGGAAAATGCACTTTTTATGTCACTGTCGCAATATTGCGTCATGGCAACACAGAAAATATGTTCCATTTCTACAATTTTCCAACAATTTTCTACAATTTTACTACAGTAAACAAAGTGATCTGGTGATAAATGTAACTAGGTTACTAAGTCCACTTTTTGCATGCAAATTGCGCAGTTTTTGGTGCAATTTTTGGAGTTTGAAATGTAATTTTCCGCAGGGACAGTATACCATGTGAAAGAAATTTTCAGGCAAAAAAAAAGAGAGCTGTATTTGACAAAGCAAAGAACATAATGCAAATCTTCCCCGGATCATCAGTAAGAATAATTTCTGTTTTCATCATCATCGTCATTTGCCATCATTATTTCATTGATGGAGTAGCATCACTATAACTTGTTGATTGTTACTATTGTCTCATTATTGTCTTTTGCCATTGTATACTCTACACTGTTGTTTGAGATATAAAGATTTAAAAAAAAATAATAATGCCAATCTCAGGCTTCGGTGCTGTTTATTAAGACGCCGTGACGTACTTTGCTTGTAACATTTAATGGATGATCCAGATTGCAGCAAGCACACCTATAGCCCACTTTGCAAACTGCCTTTCTCTGAGATAGGCAGTCTGCCTAGGACTATGACGATATTAGTCCTTAAAGGAGAAGTTCACATGGTTCTAATTTTTGTCTGTATTTTAACAGCTAAATATTAGAAGGGTTTGGTGTGCAATTCTGGCATACCTCTCTTTGAATTTGACATGCCAGATTGCACACTCGAGTGCAAATTGGTGCATTAGTTAACATACCAGTTCAAACACGAAAGCAAGCTGCAATGTTGAGAAATTCCCCTCAGGGAATCATCCACGTTTGTTTTTATGTTGAGAATAAATCACTGCTGTGCGTTTCATGTATACTTAAATGTCGTCGGTAAGTTAACAATAACAGCAATCAAAATGAAAACAAACAAGTGATTTTCCGTTCTTGCGTATTTTCCCTCAAAACATTCTTAACCAATGTCGAACTTCTTCATAGATGTGGAGTATCATTGTAAACAGAATATGAGAACAGGTTCACGTTACTTAGCTAAACCGCTAACTGCTTTTTACCACACTCCTTGAATGTGTGAAAATAAGGTGCTTCCAGTGACTATAATTACATGTCATGAATTTACGAATTATTATCTTTTGATGCACATTCAGGAGGGAAAAAACAACACAAAAACGACTACTAGGCATTCCTTTGGGAGGGAGCGCCATAGGTATGAGGAAGATATCTAGATGTTCTACCTTGACGCCTCATGAATGTAGTGGTTTGATGCCGTAGGCAGGTGTCTTAGCCATTAATAGGGTGGCGTCAAAGCACCAAGTTTATCTTTGGAAAAAAACTTGCAAGATTCATCCGTGAGTTTATAGTGAATGAATCAATTGACGACGAGCAAATATTATAGCTAATAAACGACACCAAATTTAGCCACGGTAAATCTTACGTTATTTAGAAGCAAAATACATATATTATTATGGTATATAGTATTGTGATCCCAGCATTGAGTCGGCGCCAAGGATGTAGCGATAATGACTTTTTTTGGCGATCTAGCATTCACATTCTGTCAGCTTTTTTTTTTTTTTAAAAAAAATTAAAGTCATGTTAGGGTTGGATGGGAAACCGGGAAATGTTGCATATTTGTTGTTGTTACTTTCAATTGCATCGGATATATCTTTTCTCTACTAGAGCATAAACATCTATTGCTGACTGTCTGAAAGCATCTGTGCTCATGCTTACGTACATGTCAAAAAAAAAATCGCCAAGTCTCTGTCAGCACAGACATTTTCGTTTTACTCTAAATACTGTAAACTCTCAATGTAAAATCATCTAAATAAAGTTGTCAGTAAGCACCGATGACAACAACAACATTAAGCAAAGCGACAGCAGTCAAACATATCTACATTATACATAAACCTGACATATTAAGATCTCCTTCCTCTCGCTCCATTTAAAAGAGACAGTGAGAAAGTTAGAGATATTAGAAATTATTCCCAATAAACAAAGCTAGTCAAGGGGTATTCGTCA